>JAZHYW010016428.1:0-63157 GCA_037355805.1 Ixodes ricinus
AAGACGTGACCGGAGGGAGTGCCCCTGTGATGTTCCCGGAAGACGGAAAGCATCGACCTCGTAATCGTCGTGTGTGCTTGGAGAGCGAAGGGAGTCACAGGGTCCACGAGTGCGCAACCACAAGCCAACGTTCACGACAGCTCTGCGTTGACTTCGGCGATCTCGTTCTGTTTGGTGCAACACGGCGATACAACAAAGAACTGAAACGTTCGTGGTGTGTGTGGTGCGGTGGTTAATAGTAGACACCCAGCGCAGATTGGTTGTGGGTTCAGTCCCGTCGTCGTCAGCTGATCCAGTCAAACTGGTCCGGAGGAGGCAGCGAGCGTTATTAAAAGTAAATCTTCCTTCGTTCCGTTTTAAAATGTGGAAAATTCCCGACGCATACCGTGAGTAAAAAGCTGCGGGCGTTTTCAACAAAATTACGTCGTTTTAGCTGAACAATGAACTCCGAATTGTTGTCCTAAATCTGCCGTTTTAGATGCGGAGCACCTCCTGCTCAGCCTATGTTACGCCGCGGCCTTCCGGCGTCGTAGTCCGCAGCTCGCACTACGCACGCGCAACTCCTCCTCCTTCCTCTCTCCAACAGCTGCGCGTTACTCTCTCCGCTCGCTCTCTCTACCAGCTGCGTGCACTGCGCGTGCGTTCGCTTCTCCTCACACCACGCGCGCACGCGCAACTCTCCTCTTCTAGTCTCCTCTCCTTCAAGTGTGAAAAAATAAACGGCGAGCGGCGAGCGTTCCAAGTTTCTCTGCCGCGAGCCGCGACGAAGGCTATACTTCGTTTCAGCTTGGGTCCAGACGCAGCCGATGCTACAAGCGCGAGCATGTGGCCCTGGACAGTGCTTGCACTGCACGAGCGGGCGTGCTTGGCAGGGACGCTGAAAGCCCGGAGCTCGCGCTTGTAGCATCGCCTGCGTCTGGACCCAAGCTGAAACGAAGTATAGCGTAGGGGGTAACGCTAGGGCAGTCGGTGGCGTCATCTCTCGACGTCAGCACGCAACTGACTCTTTCCTCGGAAACAACACGATGCTCCGCATCACCCCATGGTTCCCCTCGGAAAGATGGTGTAATTTTTCTCCTTGAAATTGCACCGCAAAGAAAGGGGTTTCTTGGTCAGTGGCGTTGCGTCTGAGTATCCTTGAGTCCCACTAGTGCAGCAATGGGACACGGGCACTACCCGATTCTTACGAGCCCAAGGGCTCACGCAATGCTCGGGTCCAATCTATGAGCCGCATGCAAATACCGTCACTGAGAGGACACTGCGCTTCCTTAGCTATGTTATCAAGTTTAGCGAAGGACAGATTGAAAGAAAACGCTCTTTTTATGCTTCGTGTTGTTGGACTGCGTTTGCACAGCGACGTGTTGCGCTCATCGTGCGGTGTGAATAAATTTGGGCAAGATTTCGTACCTGCCCACAGATGCATGAACTGAGACCATTTTTTACGCAGTGAACATAGTGCTTTTTTATATTGTGTGTCTAGTCGCGGACGTTAGGTGCACCCGGTGCGAATCTCGACGGCCTCCGGAGCGATATGAGGAGAACGTAACTGGACACGTCTGTCGCTACGCGAACGCCCGATTGCCTCCAGCCAAATGGCATTCCTTTCGGGGCGACATGGCTGCTGGAAGGCTCGCTGTCGGGATCACTCACCTGACATCTCCGAAAAGTGGGCATTTGCACGCGCCAGCAAGCAAAAGAAAAAAAAGCACGCTAAGCAAACAAAAAGGAAAACGAAAGAATCGCGCTGAGAAAGCCAAAACCCCGTGCCGTTGCCTATCACTAATACCTGCGACAGCTGCTAAACAGACACTACTTCACTTCAAGAAGTCTCACTCAAGCACCTGGGTCAGCAGAAAACTCTGATCACTTCGGCGAAACGATTAGTCGAGGCAGGCGACACCGGCGGGAGCAGAGACTTCGGCAACCATGAAAGAATGGCGAAGCTTTTGTTTGTTATGGTATGAATCCAAACAGAAGTGCCCGTCTTGTAAACCTTTTGTAAAGAACAATAACTCTCATCACATGGGTTATTCTTTAAACGTAAAAATATGCCTCTCAAAAGGAAATTGCAACATATAACAAAGGTTTAACAACCAAGATCTAAGCTGTCAATCAAACTCTTAGCCAATGATAAATATAGCAGCCGATTGGGATTGACGTCACGGAATCCCAACTTCGTGGCGCGCGATTTTAAATGGACGAAATGGCCGCAAACTAAAATCAGTTTCACGCAATAAATATTGCTGTAAAAGTCTTTTTTTCTGGCGGAAAAATTGTTTTTTGACATGCTTGTCCCACTTAGATTGTTAAAAAAACTTTTTTCCTTTGCAGTTACCCTTTAAAGAGTTCATTTCTTGAAAGGAAAAGTAATTGACGGTTATTACTTGAAAACGTAACTGTTACCTTTCCAATAACTTCAGATTTCCTAAACGGCATATCAATTTTCTGCCGGTTTGAAAACGGGCCTTTCGTGCCGTCCATGATTGGGTTAGATTCCACCACTTTTCGATAGACCTTCCCTCGTCGGAAAGCTGGTTCGATAATTTCTTGCTAGAAAGGTTGTGGAAACAAACGTCGCCATCAGGGAAGGGAAAGGGAAAATAATCACCGTTGCAAGTAACTTAATTAAATTCAAAAGTGTCGAATCACTGTCATGATTGCTCCTTAATAAAAGTAATCAAATAATTACAAAATTACTCTAAGATGTAGTCGATTAGAAGTGATGCGATTACTTGTAATAGCCAATTCACACGACGGTTTCGAATCGTGATTTTCATCTACGGACCGTGTATCACGTGACCGTGACGTCACTGCTTCTTGCGATCAGCGTCTCGTCCGCGGACGCGCGGACTGATAAAGTCGAGCGCCTTTTTATTCGCGGATTTTTGGCGGGTGATTGACTTGGGAAAGTGTTTAATCTGGCAACGGTAAAACATTTTATTATTTTTTTTTTTACAATTAAAAATAGATGGCGCATCACTATGGTTTGTGCGTTTGCTGGTTCATTTCGTCGCGCTATTCTCGGTTCCAGACGCGAAAGAAGTTGCGGAAACTTTTCCCGGCTGACGTGGCGCGGGTTCCGGTATAGACCTTTTTCGCAAAGGCGCCGCCATCTTGAATTGTCGTCACTTCCAGTATGGGCGAAAACATTGTTTTGCCGTCGCCACGCCAATAAAAGGCATGTAGGAGATAAACGTAACCGTCACACATTTTTGTTTTGCCTCCCTCTATTTTTTTACTAGTTGCAGGTTGAAACGTTTTGATATTTTTTCGCCGCCCATACCGGATATGCCTACTTGGCGGTCGGGGGCGAGAATAAGCAGAAAAGGTCTATACTCCCCGGGTCCGTGTCAAGAAGCTTCTGTGAAAGCTCCTCCAGCGGGCCGCGATCTCTCTGTTGCACGTCCAATCAACCTTCCACCCAGCAAGACCTTTCTCGTGGGTGGTGTACTGAAGCGTTGTGTGCGAGCGCGGAGTGCGCGAAGGCCTCTCCAAACGCCCCTCCGCGAGCCCAAGACTACGACGCCTCCGTGCCGAAGCCTCCTTGGGCAAAACCAGGCTTGTCAAATTGTCACTGTCATAAAAGAACTTGTTGTTGGGCTAGTTGGTGTTGACTGTATTGAACCATGGTTAATAGCGCTAAAAGACGTACACAAGATAGAAGACAAACACGGGCGCTGTCACTGTCATGCCATTGGGTTAGTGAAGATAGTGGCGCTTCGCGCTAAGCCTATCACGGCGTTGTGTCTCGCCCTGCACGTCGGCGCACGATTCCTTTTCGCGGTAGCAAACGTCGATTTCGCTCTTGGACAACGATGCCATAGTGCGATCGAGCGATACGTTGGGAGTTTCGCGGCACCGTGGGGCCACGAACGGGTTCGGTCCGCCCTCGCTGTTGTCTGCTCGTCGTCGTCTTGGTGCGGATGCGCTTGGGAGAGGGACGAACCCTGGACGTGTCGTCACGTGGTCAATCCGTCCGCGAACCAGTCCGTCGTGTGAGTCGCCCGTAACGAGTACCGTGCAAGTCTGGTCCGCGGACTCTTAGCAAACTGTTAGCGTGTTGCGCGTACCGCACTATGCCGGAGTCCTTGAAGCATGCTTTTAAGCGCGCGTTCCGCGGTCACGGTGACACTCTGTAGCGCGGACTTAAAAGCACGCTTCGAAGGCTCCGGTTAAGTGCACGGTACGCGGAACACGGTAACGGTTTGCTAAACGTCCGTAGCAGTGGAACTTCCGTTGAACGTTTGTCAAACGTTTAATTAATAATTTTGAAAAAATAAAACAAATTCGAACTTATCGAGCTTAGAACTTCGGCAGGTTCGCGACATTCCAAGCAAGATGAGAACGACCGGATGAGAGTGGAAGAATGAGAAAGGCCGGATGAGAACAGAAAATGAGTTGGGGCGTGTTCACCGGTAATAGGAAGTTTTAGGGAACCGTTTTTGCACATCGGATGCGGTACGATGAACCCTCCGGTACGAAGTGCGCATGCGCTACACCAGAATGCTCGCACATGCGCAGTGAGCACCGGAGGGTCCATTGTATCGCATCGGGTGTAGCAAACACGGTTCCCTAAAAGTGTCTAATAGGAAATTTTAGGGAACCTTTTTTGCGTAAAGTGCCTGAAACTCTCTAATAGTGAGTTCTAGGGAACCGTTTTTGCTTAAGTCCCTGAAACTCTCTAATAGAGAGTTTTAGGAAACCGTTCTTGCTAAAAGTCCCTAGAACCATCTAATAGTGAGTTCTAGGGAACCAATTTTGCTCCCTACAAGTCTATAATAGGGAGTTTTAGGGACTTTTAGCACATTCGATACGGCACGGTAGGCCGTCCTGTACGAACTGTGTATGTGCGAGTATTCTGACTTAGCGCATGCGCAGTTCGTACCGGAGGGGCCACCCTACCGTATCGGATGTGCAAAAACGTTTAACTAAAACTCCCTACGGAGGTCTGTATACGACGCACGCGGGACGCCTGCAGATAAACATCGGCGACCGATCGGGGGCGAGAGCGTCGGTGCCGAGAAAGCCGCGGTCGTCCCGCGAAGGCTGCGTCGATCGCTCGCCGAACTCGGGAGGCTCGGGAGGAGCCCGGGGAGGGAACGCGCCGAACTCGAATGAGGTCAGGGTTTTCACCGCGCGAGTCACGGCAGAGAGAAGCGGTGTCGCCCAACTTGGAAGGTTTTGTGCGTCATCGTTTGGAGCCGGCTTTGCGGCCGCCGGCGACCCGCTGCGTGACGCTCCAAATCTCTCCTGCTCCGATAAAAATGTAAAAAAAAAAAACGTCGATAGAAAGTTTAAATAAAAAGAAATATCAGGGGAAAACAATAAGCGCGGTATCGTATAAAAATAAAATAAACGTAGAGCTTCAGTGATTCGGTGTATAATGATAACTATGATGACGGTGATAATGGTAATGCTTGTGATTATCCACTATGGATCGGGTGGTCACGTATTTATTGTGTTGAAGCCCGTAGGCATCGATTAACCCCTTTTACGCTTGTAATCGGGCGGCGATTCCGCCACCTAGCCAAATATTTTAATTGCAACAATTAAATACGTTCGTATTAAAATACAAAAAATGCTAAGCCTTTTCACGATATATATGTATTTTATTTAAATTCTAAATTAACCGAACGTGATAAAGAATCACATAACGCTGCTGACCGACATTCATTAACACTGCCAAAACCGAAAGATTACAATCTGTGTGACGACGGTGCTTCTTCTCAACCTGGTGCGCAAACTCTCCGCCCTACGGGTATAAACAAACAAAAAAAAACTTTATTCTTTTTAATTTATGCTAGCAGTTCTTTAGCCTGTGCTTGGTGATCTCCGCTTCCTCAATGTCTCTATTTTCCCGTCCTCGTCTTTAAAGCCCAACGCCTCTTCTAAATCGGTTCCGCCTTGAGACTGCAGGCTTAAGCCCTTTACGAAAACGTGTAATGTGTTCGGCCGTCTTCTTTTTCTCCCAACATGCTGCGCGCACACTTTATCTGTGTCATTATATTTCGTTCTGAACACCCTCGTTTGTAGCACTCCTGACTTGCTATCAAAATTCAACCGTCGCGTCCCTATAAACCCTTTCTATGGCGAACGCCACCAGGTTGTGCTCCAGTCGTTGAGGTCCCAGAGAACTTCCGGTTTATAAAAAGAAGGAACAAAAGCCACCTTGCTTTTGTTCATTCTTTTTGTCAATGCTGCGAGCATGCGGCTCGTTTGTTCCGGAAACATTCTGCAACATCTACTAGTTAAGGTACGTTTATACTCCAACGTAACGTCGACGGGCGCGGCGTAGCGCACCGCGCACAGATACTGATTGGTTGCAGGTATCGAGTTCCTGGTAGCCGGCCAATGAAAGACGCGCGTTCTGCGGCACGCTGCGTTCACTGCGCTCAACGTCGGAGTATAAACAGCCCTTTACACTCCTGCTCCGCTCAACGTTCTAAGCTGCTCGGGAGAACTCAAAGCGTTGGGGTCTCCCTACTTTAAAACTCTCCATTCCTTTGTTGACGGCAGCGCAAAGTGAGCGCCAGTCTCAACCTGCCATAACCGCTCCGAATTTCGGCGCACTCAGCGCCGCCATGCGTCGCTGGATCCGCACAGATCCGCATATATCGAGAGAGTTTGGCCATTCATTGTGAAGTATATTGGAGGCAAATGAGGAGGCGCCATTGGCCGAAGGCGGGCTGGGCGTGTTCCAGGGCGTATTCACAAATTCGAATGTGGCCAACCGGAAGCCGCAAATAATATACCCTGGTGGTGGTCGTGAAAAACAAAAAATAATAAGGTGCGTTGGAGCAACTCTCGGTGACTGAAAATATGGTGCACGTGATGTTTCTATTACGATCGTGCAAAATCACGGTAGAAGATATATAAAAATACATAGAGGATATAAAACGCGTGCGCGACTAGCAGAGCGATCCACGTAATCCGTACGACTAGGCACCTAGGTCCGGGAATCTGCCGTCCGAGCGGTCAGACTTCGTCCGAACGAAACAGAGTTCGAGCGGCACATTCGTTTTCTACACTTTTTTTGCATGATCATAATCGAAACATCACGTGTGCACCATATTTTCAACCACGAAGAGTTACTGCGTTTAACTCTCACGCAGTTATTAAAAGTGTTTCTTGCTACCACCGCCAGGGGATTATTTTCGGCTTCTGGTTTGCCAAGAGAGGGCGTCAAGCCCTCTATCTGCGTCTGCTGCCCACCCCTGGCTCTGCCCGCTGCTCACAATGACCAACTTCTCTCTACGTACGGCTCTGGATCCGCGGATATGCAAATAAATGTGCTCGCACACGGATGCAAGCTTTGCATTGGCCGCCGCGCGCCAAAAAATGTTCCCTCGCACGCGGAGGCGTGTTTTGTCGGCGCCGACACGTCCGAGAGCAAGGCGGCGGAACCCGGAGCGCGACCGTGTTGCAACGGATGCAGAATTCTGGAAACGAAGCATGGAGACCCCTGAGAGAGAGAGAGGAACAAAAAGGAGAGACAGTCGGAGAGAGAGCGAGAGAGGTAAACAGACTGCGAATCCTACGTTGCACAAGACTGCCCTCTGCGCAAAACAGGGTTGGGGAAAGGGAGGTTGCTCCCGGTCGAAAGCGCTGGCGTGCGCATGCCTTCAATTATCGCGCGCCTTGTTTTCGCCCTCTCCGTCTTTTCCCTATACTCTCCTCACATCCCTTCTTCCCTAGACTCCTGCTTCGTTCACTGTCTTCCCCCAAAAACCCACTCAGTATAATCCCTCTTCGCAGGTTTCCCACCATTCCCCATTTCCCATTAGTTCAGCCGTATCCTCTCCCCAGACGTCGCTGGAGGCATTCAAAGTGTCTGCAAATTTCTTCCTCTCTCTCTCTTTCATTTTCTCTCTCTCTATTTCTCTCTCATCATTTATCAGGGCCTTCTTTTTCAGCTTCACGTGCCGCATGAGTACTCGTTATCTCCAATTTGACTCCGTTTCAATCCTTTCCCCAATTTCCGTTTTGTTTCTACTCGTTTCTACCATTTCTGCTCTCCCCAATTTCCCTCAGTTTCAGTCATCTCCCCACTATTTCTTTGCGACCCTACTCGCGATTCCTATTCCCTACTCTACGCCGGGTGTCGCGACGCGGTCTTGTCCCTATTCCTGCCGCAGTTTTCCTTTCCCCCGTATTAGTAAGCACCTTCATCCACAACTCTCGCTTCGGGAGTTTCTAGTTCCTTTCCTAACTTCCCTTTGCCTCCTCTTCATTAGGGAAAAAAAAGCGCCACTTTTCAACGATTTTTTTTTCAGCTGGCACCTCTTTCACCGTGTGATCACGATGCGAGATGATAAAGAAATGAGAGAAATTGGGGAAAACGAGGGGAAAAAAGAGGGTTAGGAGAGTGGTGAGTGGGCACCGAAAGTTCGGGAATAAATGGCGAGCTCTTCCGACCTTTCCCGCGTCTGGTATGAGGGCCGAAAACACGGCGGCAACATTTCTCTGCCCCGTCAAGTTTCACGAAATGCACGCGAGCGGGCGCGCGCGAAGCCCATTTTTCAGAAACAGCCTCAGACGCACTTCTCAAACCGCTCGGCCTCTAACCCCTTTCTCTCTCTCTCTCTTCTTTCCCGTTTCCCCCTTGCCCACTCCTATTACTTGGCGCCGGTCGTTTCGGGAAAACTCCGGAGTTTAACTGACCGTCCGTCTTCCCTGAAACAAAAACGCCGAAGCAAGCAGTTACTCAGAGGCGTGCGCTGTGCAGAAATGAGGCGTGCTGACCGCAGTGCGCGCATGTTTCCTCGGCGCTCGCGCAGCATGGCGCAGTGCCCATTTTTTCGTCGATCATCTCGCAATGTACAGTGCGAATGGATCGGGCCGAATGCCCCGTCCATTCGTATGGATGGACGGGGCATTCGCACATTCGCGCGTATTCATCCACACGAATGTCTGAATGCCCCCATCCATCCACCCCGGTGCGAACTCTGAAGCACGCATATAAGCGAAGCGAGAAACTCGAACGCAGTGCGCCACGCCGTAATTTTTCCCAAGCGGTCAGTGAGGGTGGATAGTTTATTGACGCAGAATTATGGGCGGGCGAATTCCTAGTTCGAATCGAAAACCACTGCGTCGTTCGTAACCTTCACAGTGGAAGGTAAGGCCACGACAACAACTTTCTCAATCTTCAATTATACAAAAGGCACTGTGTTTACTGCAGAGATGATCACAGAACTATCTGCACGCACGCCTCGAGAATGGTCAAAGCATGTTTGCCTTATACGCTATCTGTGCCTTATACGCATATCTGTGCTTTATACACATATCTGCGGATCCTCTTTGCCTGACCAATTTGACAAAATCGTCGTACAAGCAAAAGAAAAAAATGTCTGGGTCAGTGTTTGTAGACTTTCTTTTGTAAAAGTTATTGGCAGTGTAACCAAAACTTAGAAGGCAATTTTTTCTTTCTTTTTTTACCAAGGCAGTTGTTTATTTCGCACGATTTATTTCGCCTTTCACGACTTCGTTCGCTAAAGAGGCTCGAAACCGCCACGACGGATTAGAAGCCGGTACGTCAACAAACACGGCTTTGGAAGCGCACATTGGACGGCGGCGCGCCTATCGCATCGCAAACACGTTAGGTCGCCTTCCGTTAAGACGCGAAAATCCGAATCTATTTTCGTCCGCGTGAAAAGAACTCGCGACGCGTTTATACTCTCGGCGGCCAGATTCCGACTTGGCGTCTCCGCAGAAGGAGGATTTCTCGCACGCGTATAAGCGCACCGGTAACCCCCTGCCAGATGGTTTCGACTCGGTGTGCGAGCCTTCCACGTATAACGTCGACCGCACGCGCGAAAACAGGTGAACCTACCACAAAGAAACAACGAAAAAAACAAACAAAAAACAGTCATATCAATAGTAAAAGAAAATTCAATAAAACTTGCTCAATCTAAAATGGGGACTGCGGGGATCAAAAACGGATACCTCTTCCGCCTCCAAAAAAACGTATTGGAAGAAAAGAACTGAACAAAAATAAAAGAGTATTAAAAGAGATTCAGAGTGAAGACCGGCATCAAAATCCCGATATTTATATTATGAATTTTGTTTTAACGATAGATTCTTTTTCGCTAACGTCATTATCTTTCTTTTTTATCCTTGAACGTGTTTCCTGCCTCGTCTTTCAAGTCGTAAAATGGGAACGGCGTTTCGGGAGAAAAAAAAGAATAATCTGACATGCTCCTTCCCTTCGGGATCCGATTCGACAAAAGGATCTCTCTGCGGTCGGAATTGAAACGCAAGGTAAGCATGCCATTTACATTTTGTTTTTTTGTGGGTGTTGTGTTAGCGGTGGCTGTAAGGTGGATCGTATTCCGTGGCCTGTGCGCGGAGACCGCTATCGAAGACGGATGGAGAACTTCGCGTGTGTCACAAAAGAAGAAATGAAAGTCGCATTACGGGAGAGTATGCAGCGCGTCCGTTGTGGACCGGCTACGGTTTATGTGACATGGTGGAGCAACAACGCTGCTGTGCTCCGCTCAAAGGGGAGCTCTAAACGGCTATTCTATATAAACCGTTTTCGTGTGGCGGTTGCCATGTTGAAATATAAAGTCGGGTTAAGCGACAAAAAAAAAAAAGAAATAAAGAAAACATTTTAAGCATAACTGCAATAAAAAAAGTATACCCGGGAGAAATGTAAAATAATTGGCACGAACCCGTTGAATTCTGGCGCCTTCCAATAGAGAAAAACAGTGATTTGCGATTTTGGCCCGACCCGGCTACCTCATAACTCAACATGGCGGCCGCCACGAAAAAAGAGATCTATACGTATATACAGGATGCTTAATTTTAGTTCGCAAATTTGTTGTTAATAAAGCGGGAGTTGGGCAAGTGCCATTTTCACCGTTTCGTCAGGCTTGGGGGACATGACATTAGGGAAAATCATTATGCTACGTTGCACAATTAACTCTACTAAATTTGTTAATTAAGTATTAAGCTACTACTTCAGATTTTCAGCTGTATCGGTATTTCCTGGCCTCCTAATGCGCAGTAGGTATGCGCAGTAGGTATGCGCAGTATGTATGCGCAGTAGACCATTTCAGCTCACTGTTCTTGCTCCTCATTGCGCATTGCGTATGCGGAGCGGCAGTACGCACTCCTTCACATTCGCACCCTCTTCGAAGGACCTGACGACCTTGACGTCGTCCTGGACGTCATCCTAGAGGTCGTCCTAGACGTCGTCCCCTAGGACGTCGTCCTTGAGGTCGGTCCTAGAGGTCGCCCTAGAGGTCGTTCTAGATGTCGTCTCTAGACGTCGTCCTCGACGTCGTCTTAGCTAGACGATGTCGAGGACGACGTCCTAGAGGTCGATGTTAAGAACGACGTCTAGGACGACCTCTAGAACGACCTCTGGGGTGACCTCAAAGTCGACAAGCATTTAGCGTCGTCCTATAGGAGGACGCTAAATTTGGCGGGGAGTTTTCCCGCTAAATTTAGCGAAACATTTTTGACTTCACGACCTACGCATCAATTCAGTTTCCCCGCTAAATTTGGCGGCGTGAAACGATAAATGCTATCACATTCATACATAATCACTCCTGTGGTTCCTACAAATCTGTCTCAACCATCAATTGGCTGCTTTAATTTTTGTTAATATTGGCTTTAGGGGCCATGTTGAAATTGCAGTTTTGACGCCAATTACTGTAAAAGGCCGGCCCGATTTAAACAATTTGCGAAAAGGTAATGGTTTCTTCTAGATAATAATCGATTAAGTTTCGCGTTTCATGAACCGAATTAAAAATTGCGCGCGAAATGATCGCTCAAAGCCCTGCCCCCAATGAAGAATGGAAGAGTGACGTAGTCGTTTTTGTCACGTCGTCGCTTGTGTCGTCGGCGCGCCCACTAGGGGCACGCTTCCGAAATAGTGACGACATGGTTGAAACAGCGACGTCAATTTTTCAAGCGTCATTGTGGGCAGGGCTTGTGGAACGCTCTCTTTGAGCGCGATTTATAAATCGGACGATAAAACGCGAAAATTGATCGATTTATAAAAAACAAAAAACAAAACTTCTCAAACTTCTTTCAATTGATGTGTCCTCTACGTATTGCCCTCAATACTGCAATTCAATTGAATGCCTCCTAAAACCAATAAATATAAACAAATACCTCCTAATTACCTCGCTGTCGTCTCCAGCAATCCATCTGCTTCCTCCTTCCCAGCCTTCCCTTTCCCTCGCCCTGAACTCGTAATCTGTCACCGACCATAGTCGACTCGCCATTACGGTTATCCCCTCACGTAATTCCCTCCGTGCCTGATAAATGCACGGTGAAGAGACTACTCGGTCTAATTGTCTACCCCTATTTAAAAGATATCTGCTGGAATTAAAAAAAAAAAAACGCCCGGTATAGATTAACAAACGGTGTGCACAGACCAAAAAACTGTATACTCCTACGAACGTGGGCAGAAACCACTTTCGCGTGAGAGTAACCGTTTTGCGCATGCGCAGTACTACCGACAGCAGCACGACCGCTGGGGCGTGACGTCAGAATCGATAACTTAAAAAAAAAAAAAACGCAACCAATGAGACTTATGGTATTTTCCGACGAGAAAGTCGAATAACCATTCAGGGAGGCAAGAAGCGTGAAAATAAGAAGCCAGATGCCTTACATTTGTTTTAGGTGCTATTCACACGGTGCCGACGTCCGTCTTCTGCTATTGCTCTCAAGAATGGATAACGGACTTAAGTCCGTCATCCATCCTAGAGGTTGTCAAAAATATGCGCAATTGCAATTGTATCCTAGAGGCCAAAAATATGCGCAATTGAGCATATTTTTGAGCTCAACGTAAGATACGAACGCGCGTAATAGGGTCCAAATCAAAAGTGAAATTCGTTTTTTGTTTGTTTGTTCTCATCACAGGGACTTCAAAATGACGTTTATGCGGCAGGGTTTTGGGATTCGTAAATGTCACCCGAGATTCATCTCGAAAAACGATACTTTAAGTTGGCGTTTAGGTGATGCTACTTGCCATTGCTTTATGTGAGCAATTTCGAAAATTGGAGAAAAAATAAATAAAAGAGAAACAGACATATCCGTGGAAGGCCTGGTTAGATATTGCCATCTTTCCGACGCGTCGAGCAATCAGTTGAACGTATCTTCGTGTGTACGTGCGTGTATTGTGCTTTATAATGGATTCCGCAAAGCAATGACACAAATGTGCCTTAAAAACAAAGGAAAAAAAGATTTAAAAAATCCATCAGATTTGTTTAATTTAGATCTGACAAACTTAATTTAAATCAGAACAATTTAATTTCAATATTAATATAATATATTAAAAGCATAGTGATTCGTTACAACTTTTTTTTTAGACATGGCAGATTGATTTACCAGTTCGTTCGATCAGTGATAACGACCCAGAAGAAATAATTACTGTAAATGTAAAACACTGCTTAATTAACCTTCATAATGGCGTAACCTCCGCCACGCTTAGAACAAAAACAGCTTGATATTTTTTTCCAGTTTGCTAAGAAAGTTTTTTTTTTGCTTTCTCTTTTCCACAATTTGACTTGATTGCAATATGACATTACTCTCCTTGTTTTCGTTTCCCTTTTTTTTTGCGTTCGGATTTCGTCGCACTAGGACACCCCGTTGATGACGAACAATGCAAAATATTGAAATCAATCTCAACGCTCGGATTGGCTCAGAATATGCACTGGTTTTGCGCTCGTGTTCAACCTCGAATAAATCTTGCTCGATGATTCCTTGATTTATATAGAGAACAAATGCACGCAGAAAGCAGCAATTGATGGACAAATGGTGAACACAAGATACTTGCGATATTATTTCTACGCAGGCCTCGCCTTTAAGGCGGTGGCTGGCACGAGCTGGTCCTATAGACCTTTTCTGCAAGTGCGCCGCCATCTTGAATTGTCGTCACTTCCAGTATGGGCGAAAACATCGTTTTGCCTTTGCCACGCCAATAGAGGGCATTTAGGATATGAGCGTAACCGTCACACTTTCTCGTTTTGCCTCCCCTTTATTTTTTTACTATTTGCAGGTCGAAAGGTTGGATTATTTTTCGTCGCCCATACCGGATACGCCTATTAGGTGGCTGGGGACGAGAGTACACAGAAAAGGTCTACATGCTCATCCAGGTCGAAGCGGGTACGGCTTGCGACCAGACATCGGAATGGTGCCGTGGTTCTGCATTCCGGCTGCGAGTAATGAGCTCTAAACTAGTCACATCCCTCGAATGTTCCGAATGATACACTCAAGAAACTGTACAGGTGTGTGCACATCCAGGACTGAGTACGGGTTTTAAGTGACAAATGTTCGTGGTATATGCGTACATTATCTTCTTTGTTTTTTTCAGTGATAAAGGTTCCCTCTATTTGTTTTTCAGCTTTTTTATTGGTGTATTTATTTTTATTACAATTGGTGAGGTAGAATTTAAATTACAATAGATTTCGGCATTGTAACGACGGCGCCAAAATATCCAGCAATTTCCACTTATTAAAAAAAGAAGCGCTGATGAACTGTTTGCATCCTGCTCAATGAAGTTCCATGTGTTCATGGTGTTAGTGCCAAAAGGAATCTTGTGTTTATCTGCGTGGAGCCTAGACACTACAATTACGTGTCGTGCATGCTCGACGTCATCGAGTGCACTCTATAAAATGACGATGCCAAAATATGAAGCAGTAAGCTTTTATGCTTTCGTACTCAGACCTTCAAGTCCTGAGCTTGCCTGAAAAAGCCCCTCTTCCCGGCCACACGAAAAACGAAGCAAATCCCCGTGTAGAATACACCCCAAGTTTATAACCAAGCATCCCTGTAACACCGTCTCTCTATGCTTCCAAAACAAAAAAACACACAGAAAAGTAATAAATTTCCGTCACTATTTGAAGAAAAAAAAATTGAAATTAATTATATTGGCACGTTTGACTCTCGTAAAGGCAGATTTATGCGCGCAAAGGGCCATACATAATGCAAGCGGTCGCTCGCGGAATTTTAATTAGGCCCCTCATTTATTCAGCAGAAAATTAATGCCGGAGCAGAATACATCTCCCTTCCTTAAATAAATTATGGTAGCGAAAAAAGAAACGAGAAAGAGAATAAATATTTGGCAGCTAGGCTCAAAGCCGCTTGGCCGCCAGGGCCTCTGTAAATTGTGCCGCTCAATTTATCCAAGCCACTCGCGAAGATTTACGAACTGGCAAGGAAGACGCGACTGGAAAGCCGTGGCCTCTGCGTCACGACACTATACGTTTCCGCCGAGAGAGGGCGTGGCGCTCGCATTGGAAGGCTTGTCACATGTCGTGCGAAACGACACGCGGATTGGGGAGTGCCGGTGACGTCACTGGTGTCATGCGTTACGACGAGGAACGAGGTGCGGATCGGTGTTTTTGCGAAGCGACAGGACAGCGCGTCGCATCGACGGGGGCTATGTGCGGGACCAAAGGCGTCGCTGTGATCGGCCTTCCACGATTGGCCAATCGCTCATTACGGCGTCTTGAGTGCGATTATTTCTGCTCTCGTCGACCGAAATAAGAGCAAAAGGTCAGACTCTCAACTCTGATGGTGTTGATGTAGGAACTTGACGACTAGGCTACCACCGCGCTTTTTTTACGCACAATCGAACTTGTCGCTCGCTGTTAAAAGCCTTGTTTGTGACGTCCGGGATGGGAACCACAAGAGGGCGCTACCGAAACATCTCGTTGCTAATAGACACTGACAGAGTTAGAACGGCCGGGATGATCTCCGGACTTCCCGCCTCCAGCGCGAGCAATTCCTACCTTCGACGACGCTTGGGTGTCTCGGGGCGTTTACGTGGAGCCGAAGCACAGCGGAAGGCCACGCGTGCGCGCTGCAGACCCAGGATTGGATAGCGACGTCGCGCCGTTCTCGCTCTGCCAGGGACTATATAGTGATGACGATAAAATGAAAGAAAGTGCGAGGGTTCTTCTTTTTTTATTGTCGCCTAGAGGTTGAGAAAGGCAGGAGCGTAGTACTTCAGTTGTTCCGCCTCTATCGCGAGCAGATACCAGATTCGCGTGACGTGAGGCGCGTGCGCGTGCGCAGTGCCGACAGCTGCGCCACCGCAGCGCCGTGACGTCACAGAGTCGAGTTGGTGTATACGGAGAGAAACCGCGAGGGAGACGAGGAGACGAGAGCGCGCTGGGACGTGAGGCTGCACCGAGCGCCGATTGGTAGGGATAGTCGGTGGACGGCGACGTCCTTTGTCCCGATACCCGTTTTCCGAACGCCTTTAGAACGCCGGTGTCCGCGCGTTCGAACGCCAGACGCTGCTGCGCGACGGGTGGGCGACACTCTCTTTCAGTTCTGAATGGGAGGGCGACAGCGGGTAGAGACAAGGGCAGCTGTATACCTTTTGCAGGCGCTATCTGCTGCAGGCTGTACCTGCAGGCTCTGGTCTCCTCCCTCTCCCAAGTTTCTCTCCGTATGAGAAACTCGCGCAGGGGGCGGGACAACTGAAAGACCTCTCCGTCGTTCTCATCCTTTCAGTGGCTATTGGCGACGTGCGCGCGGCACAAAGCGTCGCCGTGGTTGGCTTTCTCCACAATCGGCCAGAGGCCCAACGTTGCCAGGTGCTCGCTAACGATGCCTTTGGCGGATTTTCATCGACGGAAATAAGAGTATTACCAGACTGTCAACTTCGCTGGTGCTGGTAAAAAAAAAGTGGTTACTGCAAGCTTCCATTGCCCTTTTTTTAGCACGGACCATGGACCCTGTGGTTCGCAACAATTCGTAAGCAGCCATGGAATCACAAGTTGTGACGTCACGGCGAAGCAAATACTAGCTATGACGTCACGAAAAGCAACCAACCATGAGAGGTGGTGTTGTCCCAGCTAAAGTAAATTTAGTTACATCTGGACATATTCTCGCGGATCAACACGAGCCTCATAAGTGAGCGAAGATACGAGGGAGTAAACCGGCCGGCAGCGTATACCGACGCTGCTGCAAATAGATCTGCTCCAACCCCTGCCTCCTCCATCGCTCGGCAGAAAGGAGAAAACGCCGCGTCAACACTACGGAGCGCGGCGCGGCGAACTAACCCGGGGCCAACAGACAAACAGGGCGGGGTTATCGCTGACGCTTTCATTACGGGGCTCCTAATTATTTCTCCTAAGCATTATCGCCGCGATGCGTTCGCCCTCACCTTGTAAAGCGGTAGGGTACGCCATTTACGTAGAGACACCGCACTAGATGAAAGGAAAAAAAATAAAAAAGAAGGAAAGAAGGTAAATAGAGAACGAACGGTTGTCCGGGTTAATCGGAGGACCTCTCCCTCTTCTCTGCCAAATTTCGCGCCTCACCGCGCGAGGAGCTCATTTGCTTACCGAGGGTAGTGCGCGGGGAAACTCGCATCAGGGCCATTTTGTGTGGACAGTAGGTATCTGCTCATTATGTACGTGTCAAGCCTTTCCTTTTTTCCTTCCCTTTTCTTTTCACTTTGTATAAAGGAACGTCGTTATTACGACAAAAAGTTTGGTGGCTTTTTTGAAAAACAAAAAAGAGAAGTGCCCGCGATGTCGTTGTGGGTTATCGAGATTGATTTACTGTCTTCAGAATTGTATGCGTATTTCTTTTGTAGGATATTTGCGCGCATAATGTCGCAGTCAGCGCATCGTGCGAAAGACACTTGCAGTGCTTCGCTGCTGACATAAGGACAAAACTGATTTGCAGACACACATCATGCATGTTTCGAAGTATGTTTGATTCTTACACATGTATGCTTCGAAACATGGTTAAAGAAAGTTTTTTTGTTTTGTTTTTGTTTGCCAATGTGACACAGGGTGAAACAAGATTAAACGCGCTTTATGTTTTCATTGTTGCCGCGGGACGTCACGAAGTTGTAACTGTTATGTTTCTTTACATATATGATATAACGAAAGTTTCTTGAGGGAGTTTTTTTTTAATTAGCTGTTTTGTGGTTTGAAGGGACAATGCAACGATTTTTGTACTTTGCTCAACATCACGAACCAGGGCGGATGCAGGATTTGTCTGAGGGGGGGTCAGGTGCCCGTCAGCGTACCATATGTTCAGGAACCCCCCCCCCTCTCCTCGCTTCACACCCCAAGTTTTACACATGCCGAACTCGAAGGGGGTCAGGACATCCGGACCCCCCCTCTAAACCCGCCCCTGCTTAGAACGGATCCCTAACTTGAGTTACCTGTGAAACACCCGTTCCTTTTTCACCAGACGCAGTCAAAATTGCAGAAAAAAATTGAAGAGAAAACAAAGCAGCGTTCATTTCCTCAGCCCGCTCTCAGAACAAGCGGCCACGTGATCTGGAGCCGATTATATGCCGCCAGTGTTGATCATAGCCAGCGTCTGGGGTTGAAAGGCACAGGACAAGCGCCGAGTTCCAGACCCTGTTATGGTTGGGCTATTGTCGTCATTGCAGCGATTGGATACGGGCCACTACCCGAATGCTTCTCGAGCTATCGATTATTACGAGCCCAAATCGAGGGGCTCGGGGCGAATCTTTAGTCGCATCTCGAATATCGTCACTGGGCGGTACTGCGACCGTCCGGATTGCGTCATCAAGTTTTGCGTGGAGAGAGATTGAATGAAAACGCCCGCTTTCGTCCTTGAAATTGTGCCGCAACAAAGGGAGTTTCTTGGCCAGTGGCGTGGCGTGCAAGTATCGTTGAGCCCCACCGGTAGTGGCAGTAGGAATCGTGCAGAGTGAAAAACATTCCAATTGAATATCGTTGCACCGCCGCTTTAAGGCAGAGAAAATCATCCGGCGCTCTTGGGAGTTTGTGTTGAAGAAAATTGCACGGGAGCATGGGATATCCTTTAACCTCCGGGAAACATATATTGGGAGTTCCCGAGGAAAGATAATCGCGTTTTTTCGGGCCCGTGCGAATATAGCTGTATGCCGCATCGTAGAAAGCTCAAAACTCTCTGTGAGAATGTGACGTGACCTGGATCAAAAGATAATTGAGGAAAATGAACTTTCTCCGTGAGGCTACGTCCACCTAAGCCTAATATCGTCAAAACACGAACTAACCTTGTCGGCGCCTGTAAAAAGTACCTCAGTAAAACAAAAGACAAAAAAATTGTCAGCAAGAAAGAAAAGAAAACCATATCCTCCTTTTTGGTGATACGAATTTTTCACTAATATAAATCCCACAAGCGCCTGTAACGTCACTTGTTTTGACGATGTTAAACTTTCGAACGTCGGCTCATAGAAAAAAAAAGGCGTTTTTCTCTATTACGTTTTGATCAAGGTAACGTGGTGTTTTCAAACTTCCGCGCTCATATCCCAACCGCCAGCGTCACATTATCTCAGAGTTTGAGCTGTCTGAGATGCATGTTTATTTATCCTAGCCAAAAAAAAAAAACACAGAAAACACGGTTCTCTTTTTGTGTTTTTTTGAGAACTCTCTGTACATACACGGAAAACATTCCAGTATCGAGGAAAACTAAGGGACGTGGTTTTTGAGAGAAGAAGTAGCCTCGCGCGCGATGCATTGTGGGCGGTGCTTCTGGTCAACAGCTTCTATTTTCTTGTGTGTGTGTGTTTTCCTTTATTCTTGACAAAACTGGCTCGGGGATTACTTTCCGGGGTTTATAGGTATATATCGAAAACACGAAACCCCAGTGATAACACAGCGCGTCGTGACGTCGAGGGCAGGAAAGCGAGCAGAGGATGGATGGATGGAGAAATGCCACTGTACTCCATAAATGTACTTGAATCTACTCCCTAGCGCCACCTTGTGAATAGTTTAATCTTCCACTTCTAATATACCGACTACTCTAACAGGTTTTTGGAGAATGACAAGGAAAGACCTCTTGTAACTATTACAAAAAGAAAGAAAAGAAGATTAGGATAAAAAAATACTGCGTTTCTCCACCGCAAGACTAAACTACGCATCGCCGAACGCTTGATTTCCGCTCAAATATACCGTTAAGGCGCGTTCACACCGGCGATGAGAGGTACCGCCTCGCGCGAAACTTTCACTGCAAAAAAGACAGTCACGAAAAGAAGAAAGCGACGTGTTTTGAGCGGTCGTTAGCTGACTCAACTTTTCTTGCGATGCAATTTAGTTGCCTAAACTCCGTCAAACACAAAGTTTGAGCCGACGTTCGCGGAGCGCGCCGATTGGACGCTGGCGACAAAAGCGCGAAGTCATCGTCGTGATAGTCCAATCGGTGTGCTCCGTGGAACTTCGGCCCAAACCTTGTGCATAAACGAGTTTAGAGACCCTATAGTTGCGGAGCGGCTGAGCGAATCAGCCGCTCCGCGACTAGGGACACTAAACTCGTAAGCACATAGTTGCTCCTCGGAAACTCAAGCGAGAGTTTTCCGAGGAGAAACTCGCTCATCACGCGCGCCAATAAAACCATACAATTTTTTTTTTTGCGATGCGATTTTGGTAGTTATTGCGCGAGTGCTACACATTGCTGGTGTGAGTGTGTATTTAGCGGTCCGAACCGGAGGCCGAAGTTACAAAGCTTGCCGTCATCTGATTAAAAAAAGAAGTTACGAGCGATTTTTGAGAATTTTCAATGAGAAAATGGGGCCTGTTCTCAATAGCAGACGCCATCCATCTCCGCGTATTCGTGGTCTTCGTCGACCGCCATTTTCTACGGCGGCCAATTCTCGAAAATCGCGTAAGCACCAACTGAACTTCCTGACTTCACTTCGGTGCGGTGGCGCTGATATCGGCACTGCGCAAGCGCAGACGTCACGGGCTTGTTTTTTAAGCATCGTGTTGGCGTATGAATTTTTGAATCAGACGACGGCAAGCTCACGGAAAGTTTGTCTCGTGATCCGACTCGGTAGCGCTACACTTGGGCGGAAACTGAGTGTTCGGCTAATGCGTAATTTATTGTTGCACTAAAATATTTTTTTTCTTGGAGACACATTGTATTTTTTTTACCTATACTTGACTATTCTGATCATATCTGTTTATGAACGGATAGATGGATGGACACGGCTGAAACGTTTAAATCGGGCGACGGCTTGCGCCACCTAGCCAAAGCGCTTCTAATCTCCGATTGAACTCGGAATAAACGGAGATCGGTAGAGAACACCAATATCGCCGCTACGCGTAGGCATTCATTTAGCAATTCTTCGCACTCGAAAAGTTACAGCTCTGTAAAGGTCTCGCTTTATGCAGTGCTGTCTAGCGTCATCTATAGACAGAGCTTCTAATCTTCAATTCAAAGCTTCTAACCTTCAATCTGGACCTAATGGAAGAATGGTAAACAATTCTATTTACGCATGTAAGCTCAAGCGTCAACGTTCTTCACAACCGGAAGTTACAGCGCCGTAAATGAATGGATGGTTGGATCAACGGCGGCTGTTTCCTCTGAATCGGGCGGTGACTTGCGCCTACCTAGCCATACAGTATTTCCATCTCCAGATTAAATTATGTTTAAGCCTCGGTTTAGCAGCGCTACCTAGCGTCAGTGAGTGAAACCGTGCGAAGTTTCCGACACCGACTGAATAGATAACGCGAGCGGAGCGACGCACAGCGGCGGCGGCGGCGGCGCGTCCGCTTAGAGAGCGAGAGAGAACGGGAGACCATCATTTCCCGAGGCCGGGCACGAGAGAGCGTCGGGGATCCATCGGAAGAGGCACGCAGTCCGCCACCTCGGCTCCCTAATTAGACTAATGAGCTGGGAAAAGGAAACCCGGGGCTCGCTTCCAACGCCCGATTTTTGTTTCCAGAACACCTAATTAACAGCGCGGGGGGCGACACCCTGTGCATCTGGCACGCGTGGACGAGCGCCCGCCATCTTGGAAAACATGCCGCCTCCTCTCCCTCCCTCTTTTATTCTTCTTCGCTCTATCCGTTTAAACGAACGGGCGATTGGTACAGGTATTGGGAAGAGTGGAGAGCCTAGATTTAAAGGGGCGGCTAGTGCGGTGATTTTAACGTTAAAAGGATTTGCAGTTAGTATTTTTTTATATACTGTTAATTCTGGCACATACGAAAGAAAACGCTGCCACCTTTCCCCCGAAATTTTCGCAGTTCCGCTGCATAATAAAAAACAAACAAAGAAAACACAAAAAAAACACGACTTTTTAAAATTTTGTTTGCGACCGCGTGTGCGGGGTTATGAGAGCCACAGTGTCGCGTCATTAAAAGTACTCAAGTGTTTGTTGCGCCACCTAACGGAAGTCAACCAAACCGTTCTCCCTTTCGCCGCTGTCCTCCACATCGTTCCCGTGGCGAAACTTTTTTCTCTCGATCGCTCGCCGGGACCTTCAACGATGCTAAGCGGGTGCGGTGCACCATTGGTGACCAAATCACAGTGACGTCACTACGATTCGGCTTCAATAGAGCACGGCTGTGACGTCATAC
The DNA here is from genome assembly GCA_037355805.1 of Ixodes ricinus. Classification (NCBI taxonomy): domain Eukaryota; kingdom Metazoa; phylum Arthropoda; class Arachnida; order Ixodida; family Ixodidae; genus Ixodes; species Ixodes ricinus. The sequence continues at coordinate 22,299 of JAZHYW010016428.1, forward strand.
GCAGTGACGTCACTGGTACTCCCAGTGAAGTCACTGTTCACCTTACTCGGAAAAAGGCGTGAAGTGAGGGGTACCACCAACTTTCGATTTGTTTAATTTGCTTTTAAATTTTTAATAAAAACTAGCGCAAGCAAAGAGAAAAAAATGTGTTTTCTGCTCTTCGTAATTTTATGGGTGGCACAGTCTAATTCCCGCAATTAATTGACCAAAGTTTGCAAATCGTTGCATTGCCCCTTCAATTGAGGGAGTAGGCGACACACTAGCTCAAACCAGCCAAACGAGAAAATCTCAAGTTGGCCCCGGACAGTAGAGGTTGCGGTCGGTGGGAACTCCCCGAGGGCGTCAGGTCCGTCCAATAGCGTCCAAGGCTGCCCAAGTCTGTCCAATAGCGTCTTTTGGCTTTGGTCATGGTTGGGGGCAGTTGGGGGTGCCCTCCAGACCGGAAGTCTGCTTCGGCTTTACGTCTGGTGACGTAATGTCGCCTCGAGAAGCTTCCTACCTCCGTGGCTATGGTCAACGTCATCCATGGCAACGAAGCGTCTTCAATATAGATGGACGCTCGAGCGCAGCGTCTGGAAGCCAGCAACTGGAGACGCCATCTTTCGGAGGTTGTCTGCTAACATGAACGCCGCAACGCTCCGAAGTCGGACGCGCCGTTGTGGAGGTCGACGCCGGGAGCGGAGAGCGGTCGCCTGGTGAACCCTTGACGGTTCCGACACGGCTTGGTGCACACTCGGGCCTCGAGATCATATTAAGGCTAGAGGTCGCACGGCGGCCATCTTGAAGAAGCTTAACATTTGACCCATAGGCGGCGACACCGATCCGCGTGGCCGAGGAACTGTGGTATGGCTCGTGGCACCGATGTTCCGTCTAATCATAGCCGTTCCTCTATGCTGACAAATCCTGGCAGATCGCCACGAAGTGCGGCCGCCGAACTCGTAAAGCGTATAGAGCGGCAGACAACGGATGAGAGGAGAGGCATGTAACGGGCGTCCCGCTGCGGCGAGACGCCGAAAGACACTTGTCCCGAGCGATGGAGTGTCCGCTCGTGCTCCTCGCGTTCCTCGGGCTACCGCTTCTTTTCTCGTCTGGCTTGAAAATTATGTTTTGGGTCCTTGCCGCTGCAAAAGCTGCGCGCTCGAACCCCATGACTCCCCGAGAAATACTCTGTGCTACCAGATCCTCGCGCCTAAATCTGCGACTCGGCGCGCTCTATGGCTCCGTCTGTCGAGTACGAAGCTAGCCGGCTTTTGAGTATCGATGATGCTATGGTCTTGTCCTCTGTGCACGTTGCACCTTATCTGCGTGCCTATCAACATTGCTGTCATCGTGGATGTTCGCGCTGCCTAGTTTGCTGCGGCTACTAAGCAAGATAAGCTACACTTCATGTTCATTTAGGTGTGAGCGTAGCAAAAGCTACAAGAGCGTGCTCCGTGCTTTCAGCGCCTCTGTACGCGCGCCCGCTCGTGCAGTGCAAGCACTGTTCAGAGCCATATGCTCGCGCTGGCATCATCGGCTGCGCTCGAACTTAAGCTGAAACTCAAGTCACGCTCCAGCCAGCTCATCTATCGGAGGATACCAAGTTGGGCGGCTTTTATTCTCTGATAGGGGCTTCTGATCCGCGGTGCAGTTACTTCTGACAGGTCTTTATGCAAGACATCATGAAGTGAGAAAAAAAATATCTTGCGGCTCAACTTGCTTAACTTTTCGTTTACGAAAAAAAAAAATTGCGCGGCATAAACGTTTGGCAGGCCATCTCTTTCAAGATATAAGTTGAAAAGGACGTCTGCTAGAAAAGGTAGCGACGCTTGGCGATTGACTTATCTGATCAATACGATAACAAATGAAAAGCGACTGGACGACTGGACAATTGAAAAGCGACTAGAAAATACTGCTCCAATGAACAAAAAACTAGGGCTCGAACTAGCTGAGAATGGGTGAACATATTTTAAAACAAAACCCCGAGACTGGAAAAAAAGAAGAAATAAGAATTTTGTCTGTTGTGTCGTGCGTCGCTTTTTTCCCAGTCTCGAGGTTTTGTCTAAAAATTCTGTTTCGTAGAAAGGCGCTGCAAATTGATTAAATTAAAAGTCCCAAGATAAAAGTTGTGCCTACAGACAACTGTAGTCTTTCAGTTGCCGACTAAGTTCGGTAGTTTGAGTAGATCGCTCCGATATCTCCGATAACGATACTCGATACTTCGCCGCGCCTTTGCACATGCATACCATATTGCCATCAAGGTGTAAAAAGTATCTGGATGTTTTCATCTCAATTCAAGCACATATTTCTGGGTCAATATTTTAATTTTATTTTAAATATATGATTTTTGGTTTGATTCTTAAAATGAAAGAAAACGCAAATGGCAAGCTTGACGGGTTTTGTTTTCTATGTTATTTACCACTGAAGCGGCCGAGGCCAGAACTAACAATTCTCGCATCCGCCGGGGATCACAAGTTTGACCACTTGCTATTTTGTCACCTCTCAAGAAATGCACTGGGACGCTTCTCTGACACTTCGAAAATAGATTTCATTATGTTAAATAAAATAAAAAGAAAAGCATGTATTTTCAAATAATAAAATAAAATGTCTAACAATCTCCCTTTGGTCATTTTCGGCAAGTTTTGCAAGTTCCTACGTGAGGAACATTGAAAATATTTGAATTGCCTTGATATCACCAGGAAGCTCAAATGGAGCTATTTTTATTTAATATCATTTCGATATTATTTGTACAAATTAACATGTGTTATATATACATTTGCTTCATTCAACAAAATATTATCGTGTTCTATCAAAAAATAATGTTTTGTTTTCCGTGTGATAGGTTTAAAAGGCGATAGAAACGCACAAAGACGACGACAAGTGCAATGACAGTGCACTTTCTGCGCTGCTGGATTGACTACACTGGATGGGAGCGTCGTCTGCGTTCAGCCTTAACATGAAAAGGAGTATACATGGAGTTACCGAAGAAAGAGGAGCGTGTTTCTTGGCCCGGGTGAAGAACACTATGCATCGCAGAAAGCTGAAACTTCGTGAGAATGGGACGCTAGTGGTTGGAATAAGAACGCGAACGTTTGAGAACACGACATTCCCTGGATCACAAGATAATCGAGAAAAAACGCTAAATGTTTATACGTGACGACGTCCGCCTATGCCTAATATGGTTAAATCAAGAACTGACATTGTAAACGCTTGCAAAATTTATATTCGTAAAAAAGAAAAAAAAAAAGAAAACGATTATAAGCAAGAAAGTGGATATTTGTTTCTTCCTTACTAACAAGTATTTTTTCGGTGGAATCGATGTTAGAGGTGCCCACAATGTGATTTTTTTTTGACGATATTAGGCTTAGGTGGACGTCGGCTCATAGAGAAATTTTAATTAATTATCTCAATTCACTTTCGATTCAGACAACGTCATGTTCTCAAACTTTCGCGTTCTATCCCAAGCGCTAGCGTCGGATTCTCACGGAGTTTGTGCTTTCTGCGATGTATAGTTCATTTACCAGGGCCATAAAATACGGCATTCCTTTTTTTTTTTTTCAACATCTCGTGTTGAGGCAGTGCCATCGATATATTTCGGTCGTTGCTCGGTCGTTTCAGTTTGCATTGTCTACGACTACACATGTACAGCTTGACGTGCCCCTCTCTTTGTCTGCCTCTTTCTCTCTCTCTCTCTCTATTCCTTCCTTGTCTCTCCCCACCTCTCCCCCTTGTTCGATTTTCCTCGCACTCCGGTACAATGGAACCGACAATTGTCCGAGGCTGGCGTACCTACCAAGCGCTGCTGCCATCGACCAAAACGGTCTGAGCGGCACGGTACGACGCGCCCGTTGTTCCCGACTTCCGCTCGGACGGTTCCGGGCCACTGGTTCCGATAATAGGCCTAACTCTGACGCCCGTTCGTTCGAATGCAACTCTGATTACCCACGTCTGATTGTGTATATACGGCGATGCTACAGCTTGTCGAACTCTGCTCGGCCTCACTTCCAAACTCTCGAAGTGCATTCTCCCCGTCCCTTTTGGTTGGTGTGTTTGATGCGTTGCCGTCGCGATAGCTGTCGTCTGCTTTTGTCAAGCCCCTTTCACGTGGGCCCAGCTATACACAGACTCGACTTTGTTACGTCACGGCACTGTTGGGGCGCTGTTGTCGCCGCGCAAGGCGAATTTGCGTACGCGTTTACTTTATTCGAATTTGGTTTCAGCGTTTACCGACACCTGGTGTGGGTTAACGCTGGCTTGCTTGAAGAGGGCGTTTTGGTCTGTGCGGAGAACTAGTTCGTCTGCTTCTTTGGCGGGGGTTGTGGTGGCGTCAGAACGCCGAGCGGTCTGATTGGTCTCGCGCGCTGACTTCACGGCATAGTGGGATAAACTCGACCTCGATAGTTGACTCTTCGCAGCTCCAAGCTAAGAAGCAATCAGATGAATTAAAAAAATTAAAGGAATGATGAAACTTCACTACTAGTTTTCTTAACCTATAGCGACTATAGTCCGTTTCGCCACGATGTTGCTCAGCGAAGGCTACAGCCGGAGCCAATCCAGTGTCGTGTGAATGTCACGTGACCTTCGGGTCACGTGACGCGCGAGAGCGCACAGTCACGTGACACGCTTACAGCACTGGATCGGCTGAGAAGGTTCGACGCATCCGCTGCGCTTCATCGTAATTGAATTGCCATTATCATCATCATCATCGCCATCATCATCATCATGAATTGAATCACTCAGTTCACACTGTCGTAAATGAAAACATTGTCCCGGGTTGGGGCCCGTGGTACGCGATCTTCGGGTGCCACGATTGTTCGATCAGTTTTTGTCGACCGAATTATTTCTACAGTTACGAAAGGATTTCTGACCTCTGTGAAATTGGACACGTTGCACAACAGGAGTATGTTCCGCGTGGATTGATGTTTCTGTACAAGATTAAAAATGGTATGATTTGTTCACCGGCGCTACTAAGTCACGTGTACTTGTTCCTCGAAGGTCTGGTAGACTTTATTCTTTGTTTTATCTATCTGATTTATATCACGCCTCAACCGGCCATGTCACGCTCTCAATTGAGGTATAATAATTCAGAATAAATTATGTGGTAATGTTAGCCTAGATATTTTTGATGAAGAGCGTAAATTTAGAAAGCGTGTTACTACCATAGTTTTGAACTAACTTTCCATTTTTTATCGTGTCTGAACAATTATAATCGACATTAATATGTGTACCACTAAGGAGGCGTCAAACTGTTTGTGGGTCACTCAAAAACCGCTCTAAACAACGACGTGACTCTCTTAGTCGCGTCGTAGTCCACTTAAGTACCACAGGACTCCATGTTTGAGCACCTTGTTCACTGTGCATGCTCAGAACGAGCTTTTGCTTGTCGTCTGTCATAAACTCATGGTTCATGTCGTAAGTCCAAGGTCCATGACATGGACCATAAACCATAGGCTCGTTTGATTTATCTGCATCAGCTGCACTCCGGTGCACGCAGCCGTGCTCGATTTACAGGTGCAGCTTAGCTTAAAACACGCATCGTAATTTGGGGATGATTGCACTCACTGCCCTGCACTTTGTTAAGACTACTTGGACTAGCTTGTTCTGATTCCAAATAAAAACATAAGCAAAAAAAAAAAAAGGAAAAAGAGTGGAACGCGAGTCGAATCCTCGGCCCGCTTGTGGCGCATTGCTCTGCATGCCTAGCCTTCGTCTCCGCCTTCTCGGCTTCGGTCTTACGTGGACGACCCTGTCGCCGCGGCAGGAGCAGACGTAGATGCGGCATCCGCACTCGTAGAAAACGACGACCCAGAAGAGCGCCCCGCACGGGTAGATGGCACAGCATGTGTCGCACACGTGTTCTCTCCCGGCGACCTACGGCGGCCCCGAGGCGGGGTACGCATTCTCCGCAGGCGAACGATGATGGCAGGACCGCGGAGCCACTGGGCGGACTCGGCGACGGACGGAAACTTACCGCTCCTCCGCGACGGATGGAAACGTGTACGCTTCTCCAGACAGACGCGCCTAGGACATGTGGCTCTGACGTCACGACCCCCATCGACCAATCAGGATTTTTGGGTCACGGCAGCTTTTCTGGCACACGGGCGTCGGGCCGGCTTTTCCAGCACGGCACCGAGGCCGGCGCGCCTTTTCTGCCACGCCACCGAGGCCGGCATGACCACGAGCTCTCTTAACGCTATCGCCTTAAAACAGAACAAGAAGTAGGGTGGCACACAGGGCAGGATGCGCCCTGTCCGGTGTCTTTTTTCTTTTACGCCGTAAGCCCCAGCTGGCGGCGTGAAACGCAGATGTTACGAGAGCGTTTTGAGAGCTCCCCGCCAGCCAGTGCTCAGCACCAACCAACTCAACCACGATATGTGGATCTCACCTACTGTACGTTAGTATACTAAAGGTCCTGTAGCGTTTACATAGTCTGTAAATGTATTCACAGAAAGAACGTTCTGCACTTCTCATGGCGTGTTGCTAAATTTGTTAAAGGGTTAACTCCGGTCAAAAGTTGAACTACAGTAAATGACTGATATCGATTTACGGAGACTAAATACGAGCACAGCCAAAATATTACATCAATGAAAAACCGCGATCCACTCTAAAACTGATATTAAAAATGCTACCACCAGCTTCTCGGCGGGCATTCAGAGGGTTGGATTTTTGTCAAGCAACCTTGTGCCCCGACGTCATGTTCGTACTCAAGGAGGTTACTTGTTTGTACTGCCACTTCTTTCGCCGTGTTTTTCTTTTTTGCTGCTAAAGTTGAAGTTTGGGCTAGTTCGTATGACATATTTGACAATTAAAACAGCGCAAAGGACGAGGGACCAGATGAAGAAAGACACAAACACAGAGCTCACTCACAAGTAAGTTTTATTGATCCAAACAGCGTTATATATGTCAGCGCAGTCAAGAACAAACAAAGTAAAGAAGGAAGAGAGGATCAGCCTATATAAAACACATACCTTTAAAAACGCACAAAAAAGCCTTAAAAACGATAAAGCGCACAACACAAGCGAGTCATGGTACAAGGAAAGCAATCTCTTTTCTTGAGAGGGCGATTGAAGGACGGCTGACACAGGCACCACCTAATCTTGCTATTTCTAAGGCCTCAAGAATTTCACGTGTCAGCTGGTCACGGTGACGTTTTATAACCTCACATCTTTTAAACTCGGGCACGCAACGACAGTCACGGCAATGAATGCCAAGGTGACCAGATATCACCGAGGACACATTGCAAGCGTGTTCTCTTATACCCCGTTCACACGGCTAGCATAAATTAAGGTACCTTTAACATTGGTCCCTTTGCAATCGGCGAATCAACCAGCGCTCTTGGGTCGCGAGCACATGCCACGTGCGGAGAATCGCAAACTGTTTCGCCGCCGACCACGAAGCTCCCTTAGCTAAAGGGACCTTTACGATCGTGTGAATGGGGTATTTGCCTGTCATTAAGACAGCGGCCCGTTTGGCCCACATAACGTTTGCCGCTGAGGGATTGGCGGCTCTGCACAACCTTGACAGTTGGTCAGGAGCGGAGAACAACACGCTTTTTCAGCCTTCTCAGCGGACGATTTCTGCTTGTTATGTTATGCTTTAGCGACTGTAGTTTGTAAGTGCTCCTAGCGATCGCACACCAAGAGTATTAAAGAGGTTTAGGTAGATCGCGTTTTCAGGCCACGCTATTTGTGGCGGGGAGCTGGCGCTGCCACTTCGACGCATGCGCCAAAGCGCGCGCCGCGTAACGGTAGCGGGCCTTGAATGTACGATCTGCTAAAACTCCTGATTAGAGAAGTTTGTAGTGAGATCGGACGCTCAGCGGAAGCAGGGCCGAGCCAACGCCACCTAGACAGAAGGCCTCCTGCACGCGTCATCACAGTCAGATGCGATCGAGGCGTGAGATTGGGCACGAGTGCTGCGTCAGTGTTCGGCCAGGGCTCGTGTCCAATCAGCGCGTCGAAGGTCTGGCTCGGGCCCAATAGCCGAGTTGGCGCGATCCGACTCTTGATGAGGATTCATAGAGGGAGAGGAGACCCTGGAAGGCCTTCTGTCTAGGTGGTGTTGGCCCAGCGGGCTAAGTTAGCTCAATCTTTGCTTCGAAGTGGCGGCACAAGCTCCCCGCTAGCAAAGCATGGCTTTCTAGAATGCGGTAAAAGTAAGTTAGTGCGTTGAGCACGGCCACGGAGTAGTGATGCGCGACCGCGCTCGGGTAGGATGCTCATTTTAGATCAAAACGGGCGGGGGTGGGGATGGATTGAACCCAGGATCCCTATGGGTTCTGCTGTGCGACCTTTCACTCCCCATGCTGCGAGCTGGTGTGCGCTGTACAGCACACTCCGGCCACCAACCCCTATTTCGACGGTGGACGTCGGAATAGTCACTGCCTTTATGTTTTGACTCGTCGCTAAAGGGTGGCGCTGTTACCGTACTTGCTTTTGAAGTCCCTTGATACTTCTTTTTACCAGTAACGACAACCAGCCACAAATCACTCAGCACATTCCGCTGGAACAAAATGGCGGCATTCAGTTCAGACCTTTGCTGTTGCGCCGCCATTCGCGCCCTAAAACCTGCTCCATCACGCAGTCGGCTGATCCAAAAAAATGTCGCCAATTGTAGTAAGCTCTACCTAAGGTCTTTAGTTCAATCCGATGGCGCCAGCGGTCCAGGTTTCAAGGATAAGTTTCCCAACCGAGTGTTTTAGTAACGTTGTCTCTGCGGACTCCGAGCCGCGGGCATTCGCTTCTTGCGCACCCGACATCGTCGTGCGGCAGGAGCCCGCGGACGTTTCGTCACCTGCGGCTGTAGTTCTGCGGAAATTTGTGCCACCATTATAACCCTAACCACCAACCATTTTTCTTTAGATTCCAAGTGGGGGGTTGCTTTGATCCTGCGCTGAGCTTGCGTTCATTGCGGCGAATTCGCTTTTCGGGCGGCAAGTTTACGAACGTGTCTTAACATTTGCTACGGATGTCTGATATCTACCGAGCGAAGCAGCAGAAAAAATCCCGTAACATCTTACCTGACTGATCGGGAACTTCTCTTGGCGACTAGGCCAGTCGATACGTTTTGGCGGTACCACGGTACGAACTTCGCGTCTCGCGATGTCCATGCAGCCAATCACAAGGGTTTGCCATCAGGCTCGAACCTGGTATAGTTTCGGTTTTTGCCGCAGACACCCCGAAACAAACTTTTGAGTTAAGATATCTACAAAAACTACACGAGGCATAGAAGAAGAAAAATAAAATCACACATTGTAATTCGGGAGGCACTTACTTCACTAAAAACAGGCGTAACCCTGAACTCGACAAAACGTACCGGAGTTCTGGAGAATCCATATTGGATGCTCCAGAACATCCAGTATGGCTACCCACTCAGGCGGGCAAACCAATGTGGCATCCACAGCTTTTACACCGGCGTACAGTTTCTATAAAGTGCATTCTTACAGCGCGCGCATCCACTTGAGCATTACGCACAGCCATTCTCCATCGCCATATTGCGTGCAAGCCCAGGATCACGACAAAATCCACAGAAAGTTCAGCCTGCTTTTCCATGGGGGAGGAACCGAATTCCGTGAGGTGTTATCGGTAAGTCTTTTGTATTACTTCGTTTTAGGACATCCCAAGAACAGGAGAAGCGTCCCAGCAATCTAAAAATACGTGCTCTATTGTCTCCGGTGCCTTTGCATAGAAAACTGTGAACACCCCACGGAACGAATATATTCTTCTCATGGAGCCAAGTTTTCACGGGAAGTCTACCTGTGTGCAGATTAAAGAAAAAAGTTTATATGAAAGGTGGAATTGACATTTGTTTAACACGTGATAAAACATCATGCCCAGGGCCTGCAAGGAACATTGACCGGTATATGGGAACAGGAAAAACAGTTTCAATAATGTCTTCCGTTAAACGCTTTCGTTTGACAGTTGACAGATACTGTAGAGAAAAACGCACAGACAGGAAATGAAAGGCGTCAATCACTTCACGAAGATAGCTACCAATCTTGCCTTGCTTATGACAGCTGAAGAAACAACAAACGAAGGGATCTCTTCGGACTACCTGGTCTGGATTATGGCACGAAGAAAAGGAGTGGCTTGGTCCGAGACGAACATAAAACGTGAGACAACTTTTGACAAAGACATGCGAAATGACAGCCCACCTTTAGCTGACGCGGTGAAACAGATTGTCGCGGCGAGCTCTTTCCCATCCCGAAGCCCAGATAACAACAGCAAAGACACGATGCAGCTTTTGTACATTGACTCTGGCGCACGCCAAAACTTGATGCACATACCAGAATTTAGCAATTAAAAAACATTACAAACAGTAGCTCGTGAAAATATAGACAATTCCCAGACGCCCCACTTACTAGTCTTCTCGCTCTATCCTCAACAACAGATGCCCAGTACTCACGTTTGATTTTTCATAGTGCTGCAGCGGAACTGCTAAGTACTTAGATGGAATTGGCGTAGATGTAATACCTTTGAAAATATCAGGTTCCATGGCCCAAGTGCCATGCCTAAGGCCGCAACACTTATCCCAGTTGACCACAGCACCTGTTAGTTTAAAAATGTCTTAACCTCCTCGACGGCTTCTACTATGCTTTTCTTGTCCTTATAAAATAAAGCAATATCGTCTGCATACGACAGCAGCTTGATCTCTGTAGACTGCAGTGTAAAACCATCTAATAAACCTATTTTTAAATACATTTTCTACAAAAGGCCTCTAAATAAATACTAAACAATAAGGGCGATAATGGACAACCTTGTTTCACAGAAGACATTATATCAATGTACGTAGTTGGTTTTCCATTAACTATGAGCTGAGTTGTACACGCCAGAATAAGCCATTTTAACGAAACGCAAAATCAATTCTCCACATTTACATGTTCCAATATTTTATACAAAACATAGTGCTGCACACAGATCGAAAGATTTCTCCAGGTCGATCTGGAGCATAGCCATTTGATCCCGATCCTCATCACACAATTCTAATAAACTTCTTACGATGTGAATGCTGCTTAGAATGGATCTGCCTCTAATTCCACAGGTTTGATGATCTCCGACTATTTCACAAATAACGTTTTGTTATCTCCTTGCTAAAATTGTCATTATTACTTTGTAATCGACGTTGCTGAGCGCTATTAGCCTATAGTTTTTAACGTCTTTAAGCTGTTGGTCATTATGGCTTTTTCGAATAGTACGGTATGTGTCTTTCATAAAATGAGGGTGGAAGCCTGTTCGCTGCCATGTGCCTCCAAGTGCAACTGCGTGAAAGAAGCCACAGCGACGACGTTTTTATATTCTCTTATATTTTGCCTCAGTGAGACCGTCTGTGTCCAGGAGGATTTTTTATCGGCAAGACTCGTTCGATGCGGCACGCTTCTATTGATCTTCACGTTTATCGACTCTTCCTGTCTTTCTTTTATCTCGTCGCTTAGACGAGGCATAACCGCCCGGAGAATTACGCCCCGCCCCTCACTCTTGGATTTGCTCTTTTTGTTGACTTGGCTGCTGAGGCTGAGGCGTCTGGACTTCCGGTGAGATCTGGCAACCAACAACGCACGTTAAACATGGCGCCGGTATTGTTTTGGTTTGATGGTACACGAGAATAGAGCTGTAACGAGAAGCTGCGCGGTTTGCGAGCACATAGCGAAGACGAGACCGAGAAGTGCCCCTGTGATGTTCCCGGAAGACGGAAAGTATCATTCGTAATCGTCGTGTGTGCTTGGGAACGAAGGGAGTCACAGGGTCCGTGAGTGCGCAACCACAAGCCAACGTTCACGACACGCGCTGCGTTGACTTCGGCGACCTCGTTCTGTTTGGTGCAACACGGCGATGCGACAAAGAACTGAAACGTTCGCGGAGTGTGTGTTGTGCGGTGCTTGGAAGTAGACACCCACAGAGCGCAGATTGGTTGTTGTGGGGTTCAGTCCCGTCGTCGTCAGCTGATCCAGTCAAACTGGTGCGGGAGGACGCAGCGAGCGTTTTTAAAAGTAAATCTTCCTTCGTTCCGTTTTAAAATGTGGAAGATTCCCGACGCATACCGTGAGTAAAAAGCTGCGGGCGTTTTCAACAAAATTACGTCGTTTTATTTGAACAATGAACTCCGAATTGTTGTCCTAAATCTGCCGTGCGGTGTGAATAAATTTGGCCAAGATTTCGTACCTGCCCACACATGCATGGACTGAGACCATTTTTTACGTAGTGAACATAGTGCTTTTTATTTTGTGTGTCTAGTCGCGGACGTTAGGTGCAGCGTGATGCGTACCCGCCTCGGTCCCCCGGTCGACGACGACTGCAACGCCGATTCCTTGACGACGAGGTCGCCCGCCGCCAGAGTCTTCCGTTTACCCTCGGGTGATTTAGAGGGTGACGGCCCAGACGTGGTTCGTCTGATCTGCGCCCCCGAGGCGACAACCTCGGGGAGCGGCGCCGAGACGATTCAGGGCGTCACGGAAATCTTCTTACGCGGTGACGGGCGGCTCCGTCACATCGGCGTGACAGAAAAACGGTCTAGAGCACCGCAGGTCCAGTGAGGCGGAGCCGGCAGAATAATCTGGACACCGTAGATGCATCGTCCTTCCTGACAGCGAGGCCCGGCAGGACGCGCTGAATCCGGTCCTGCCGGAGTTCGTCATCCCCTCGTCCGTTCACGACGGTGGGCCGGAAGAAGGAATCCGGCCGTCGCAAGGCTGGCGTTTGCGCGGCTTGGAGAAAGAGGCGGTTCAGTTGTATGATTCTATGATTTCGCTATCGCGTTCCACGCCTAAAGGCCATGCTTAAGCGTCCTCTAAGTTTTCATTTGTTGTTGTTTTAAGCACATAGCTACACCCAGTGCCTATGGAACATATAAAGACAAAAACATCGAGCAACACATTGGTGGTCGCCATTTCTTGCGCGCGAATCGTGTGACTATGGCGCCTGGGACGGGTCTGCGACTGGTCCGTCTACCGCATCCTAATGACATCATAGAAGCGTCGCGAGCCCGGCGCCGGTCAGCGATCTCCGGCGGAGCCCACACGCCAGCGGTGAGTGGACGTGGCAGACGCCGTGTTCCGCTGCAGGTCGCTGCCCAGCTCGACAGACCACGGCAGCTTGCGCGCTGCGAGGAGTTGGGACGTGGCGACGACCGCGACACACCGCACTTGGTCGGGTTTTACTTTTTTTCTGCCGGTACGTTTTGGCGCCAACCGCCAGGGTCGCGACACTCGACAGCGTGACACTCAGGCTTTTTTTCACGCCATTTGTAGTTACTTTGGGAACCACTTCTGATGTGTCGGCAGGGTAGTGGGCCAAACACACTAGTCGGAAACGCGTTCAGGGCATCCAGTCGCCGAACCCTTACGTAGTCTTCAGCGGCCAATACGTGATCGGAAAGCGTGCCCAAACAATGGCGGCGTCTCGGATAACCGTGCACAGCAGCTAGCATATATGGTATATACTTCAGGTGCTGTCGTAACTTGGCACAGAGAGAACAGCTGCGTTCCCTGCAAGCCAACCAGAGCAGCGGTTGCGAAGCACGTGACAGCCCTTACTAAAGGTATTGGGGCGACTGCGTAAACCAAGCTGTTGGAGAAGAGCGGAAGGGGAAGTTACCTCACGGAGATTAGCCTGTCACTCGGGAAATTCGTACGAAAGCGGCTTTCTTCTCTCTCACGCCCGTAGCTTTGAGAGCACTGAGCAGACTCGGGGAGATAAAGTTCAGTCACGTGTCTCCATCCGACACGCTGATTGGCTCACCCTGACCGTAGCACCTGACGTCTGCGAAGTTGCGTGTGAGATTGTCGTATAGATGGCGCGCTCTTTTGAAAAGGTCTCGATCGTTAAGCCTTACTCACAATGCAGCAATTCTGACAAGAACCGAGAAGCCCGAGCCAACCAAGGGCGTAAAAAAAGCTCGGCACCCCAGCTCCTTTTGATCTACCTCATTTTCCGAACTGCCAATGCAACGCGGCTGCTGACGTCTGCTATCCTTCGTTCCGCTGACTCAGCATCAGAGGGCGCCTCCCGCCTTTCCGATTTTGTTTTGCGCGTGTATCTGCGCTTCCTGTTCTCGTGTAGTCCGCACGGGGTACAGCCTCTCCGGGAAGAATGGAATCGCCCGCGGGGCTCTGGCGGGGGTCTCCCGCCGCGTGCGCCGGGGCGCGGCCCGCAGCCTCTGTGCGCCAGCCTGTTGACTCATTAGGCCTTACACGATTACTCGGCCCGCCCGCCTGTGGACCGCGGGAGCCCAACCCCGCAGGATTCTCCGAGCTCACCGGGGACCCAGAGGAGGTCCCCCGACGCCGAGGGATGGGGCCGATAACGTGATCTCGCCCCGTTCGCCGCTCTCGTAATTAATTATTCTTATTATACGGCGGAATTTAATTTTTTTGCCCGTCTCGGCATGACCAAGGTTCTCAATCGTCAATATCATTAACATGTCATGTGTTTTTTTTTCTCTGTAGATCAGAGCAACTCTTCAGTGGACTGCCACCCGATCTGAGACTCGTTTTGAGGCTGGTTGGAATCAGCTGCCTGAGTGTGAGATATCCTGTTCGCTCGCGCATCAGTTCGAGTGGAGTACATCCGTGGGGGTCGTACACGCTCAGAAATACCCGAGTGTACTTGCCGCACCGTGACGTACTCGGCGACCGGCACCATGCATCAGTGATGTTGCAGCCTCCGCGACATGGGTTGGTTTTACGAAAAGCCATTTCCCCGTTAGTTTCCATGCAGGCGATTAGTTATTAGCATCGTTTTTGGTGTCGACGAAAGGCAGACGCATGGCGAGTGGCACCGTCGAGGACATAGCTCAATCAGTACGAGCAGCGACGTACTGAAGCCGCATCAACTCAGCGCTTACTAGGCTCTTTCTTCCCTTTTGATTTCTGCACTGGCGACATTCCTAAATAATTTCGGCCGTCCACGGAGCGGCTTCTTGAAAACCAGCTACTCTCAAACCAAAATAAAGACCTTACACTATACAATTTGACTGTCAGTTAAAGCTCCTCTAGAGACCACGCACGTTTTTATCCTCCTAAAAGCAAACTGTTTTTTTTTCTTTCTAGTTAATCTTAGAATTACGTAAGTAATCAAGCTCGGTGAGTATGTATCCCCATAAGCTTGCTTCTCCTCATAAGGAGTCGTAGTGCTGGAAAGTTCACTTTCTGCCTTCTTCACGAAGTGTGGTTTGTTCGTGAATTCGCGACGTGCGCGATCAAAAGCGTCGCCCTGGTGGGTCTTCCACAATTGGCCAAACGCTCACTGTGACGTCATGAGTATGATCAATTCTACTTTCACTAATGGAGACAAAAGAAGAACGCAACTACTGCAACCGCCGCAGTCGTTCACACAGCAAAAAAAAAAAAAAAACTCGAGTAAGTCTAGAAAAAAAAAATTAAAAAGGAAAAGAAGGAAACGCTTCTTTTTCCGCATACAAACTCACAGGGCGAAGTATCACAACTTGGATTCCGGTGAGAGTTTAAACCGGAAGTATACGTCACGTGTAATGGCGTACTTTCAAAATCCGAACGCTATAATTGCGCCAAGTGGGTGAAATAATCGTACCCTCAAACGTGCGAACGTCGGCACCTCTAAGGTATACCTTCGCAAGTGTTGAGTTGAGAACGTTCGGAAAGCGCTAAAAAGGGCCACTGAAGTGCGTATCGACTCTGCGCGGTCGACGGTATCTGTTGATGGTCTCCTTGAATACCTGTTGACGCAATACGCAATAACGCGTCTGATGACGGTTCGAGATTGTTAGAAAAACAAGAAACCGGTCCAACAAGTCAAACTTTAGTGGCGACAATTATAAAGCCGCATTCACACTCCCGCGTACATCATACAAAAAAATGACATGATTATTCTGCAGCCTCGAGCATGTTCGAAGTATCTTTGCTGTCATACAAATGTACGATTTGAACATCTCTGCAGAAAGTCTTTGCATGACCAATGTAGCGAAACAGTCATGCATAGAAGATCCAAGCCTTTACAGTGTCTGCACACCGTCACTTGCAGGACGTGTTAGCAGTGTTACCGTGACTTTAAAGTGATAGGTCGTCTTTTGTCCTGCCGAGAACGTAACTGTCATGCATCGCGCCTTATTACCTGTCGCCTGATGTGTACTCACCATACGCGGAGACACCAAACACTACAATAAAAAAGAAAATGAAAAAGAAACCTAGACAGAAAAAGCATAAGCATGTGTTTGCACCTATGTGACATTTTTCAGAAGTCTGAACAGTACAAGCATTTATGAAACCAGCACCAGACGTCGTGGGTTGGATGGTCATAGTGCTCTGTGGGGTTTAAAGAAATACGTATATCAAAACAAGACGGAGTTTGAAAAGCTACGGTCATCGTTATGCTAACGGCGTAAGTAACTGAGAAGCGGTTGTCTCCACCGCGGCTCTGTCAAAATCTAGATTGAAAACGTGCGTTTCTTACAGGTTCAACTTCCAGGATCGGTCTCAAACCGGTAACGTAATTCAGTTACTAATTCCCGTACTTTTATATAGTCTTAAAGAGAATGATTTGAACTAAAGCAACTGTACAGGCGAGTTGGTCCAATACTGACATGGGAACCCAAGAGCGGGGGAAAACGGGCTCGTACTCCTCTGCCAGAACATTCACGCCCGACCTCCAGGATCGCGACATCCAACAGCGTGTCACTCCGGTTTTTGCGACTTAATTTGTTGCCGCTTCTTGATGGCTTTTCCTCTGATTAACAAAACTTTTAGAAAAACTAAGACTGTAATACAGGAAAGTAAAAGTGAAAGTTACACGTGCAGCGAACGCACACTCGTGCCGCCAAATGTCCCCCGAATACCACTCGCTGCCCAATGTGGCCTCCTTCGTTTTTGGATTTAGCTAGCATATTCTGTACCTCTTTCGATGCGTAGATGGAATAGGAGGCTGATGACGTTAGTCGCAGACGCGTTCTAGGCACTTTAGCACCTTCTGGGAACCTGCCGTCTTCACGTTGTACGGGGTATACACCTCCTGGATAACTAAGGCTTATAGTGCCTGAGATTTTACGTCAGCTGCTTGAGGCCTGCGTGGCGGGACAAAGGTTGAACGCGAGTGCCGCGGCAGCATGCATCCGGAACTCCTGATCTATCTGCCTGTCTTTTTTTTTTTTTCGCACATACTTTTATGCGCGAGAGGCACATTTCCTCGGTGTTGGCTTCGGTGGTTTCGGTGTTTCGGTCGACTTTTATGTCGACTCAGGTTAGTGAAGAGTGCGAGCCTTAAAAATGAAGGCTCAGGCAGCTGCTCCAAAGCAAGGTCCTCTGCCTTGCCAACTCAACAGTTTTTTTTTTAATTTTCATTTTCGGTTTGACATTTGGAGCGAGCTAAAAGAGCAGGTCATGCCAATTCGGATTGGGCATAAAGAATCCCGGCTCCGGACGGAAAACGCGCAATGCGTCTCTGAGGTTATGGTCGTACGATTAGTTTTCCAGTGTTCATACCAGCTTCAAACGGCTACGTGCTTTAATCGCATTAGTATGCAGCTGGACGAATCAAAGTCGCAGCCACGAATCAGTCACAGTCTTTCTTGGCCAACAAGTGCGAACCTTATATGGAGTTGTTAGGCGACGTGCTGAAAACGAGCATTTGCCGGATTTCGCTCTGCTCGGACAGCACTGTGGTTAATTGCGTACGATACGTTTATTTGTCGACAGCTCGTGCTCAGGACAAGTGAATACCCTCTATGCTTTTTTTGTAATGCATTCCAAAAGATATATGAACACATAACAAAGCGTATATCCCATCATCTGGCAACATCTGGACCTTCTTTAATGAGAAACAAAAATATAAGTTCGGTATTATGTCCCATAACGTCAGACTTCTTTCTTACGCGCAGTCTGTGACTGCTTACGCGTGCGTATATACCTGTGACCGAAAACCATATAATTGAACTGCAATACTTCAATTCCTTTCAGGTTACTCCTCCCTTGGTGGAATCTGCAGTATAGATAAAGTAGCACTCATCAGCGATCCACAAGCAATGTTCCGTATACAAGATTCGCTGGCGGAGCACATCTTGAAATTGTAGGGTGAATATTCTGTCCGCACTTGTGATGAAGTTACTAAACACTATTTCACCATATTATGTGTGGAGGAAAGGCTACAAGCTCGAGCTCCTTGCTCTGGGGCACATCTCGGCGGCAAAACCTCTCCTGCGTTAAAGAGATGGTGAACCGAAATTTGGAATTTAAAAACAATGCTGGAGCTGTAGGCGGGACACTATAATGCCTGTAGCACTGCTCGTAATGCGATATCTTGAATCGACGGCCGTATTTTTGGAAAGAAAAGGTCGATAATGAACGAGGCCGACGATGTGGCTTCGTGTAGGATCATGAGCATGGTCTTGAGCTGGAGTAGCACGGGTGTGCCATCCACGCAGGGAAGCTCCCATCCTCCCTTCTCGCGCGGGAAGGAGAGCACTTGACGGGTGACGAGCTGGTCTTCTCCATCCACAAAAATCTTAACAGAGAACTTCGCACTTGTCTGATGAAGCTTCGCGGTGGTACCACCACCTGCGCTAGGTACCAGAGACGCCCGCAGAACACCGATTGGGCCAGGTACCGGCGCTCGGCCATGGGGAGAGCGTAGTCGCGGGTGCGATCCAAACTTGCACGTGATGTCGCGCGCAAGGTGGGTCCACATCTCGGGCGAGATTCCCATCGCGTTGTACGTTACGCCTAGGATCTTCACCACGGGAGTCGCAGGGAGCGGCGAGGCTGGGTCTGGTGGGCGGTTGACCCACAACGCTTTGCTCTTTTGCTCGTTGAGGTGTGCGGCCGAGAGCGAGCCGTACGTCGTGAAGACCTGTTGCGCCGCGCCAAGGTCATCAGCGTCGCGTAGGTTCAGTGTGATTTCGTCGGCGCACGCAGTCGCCTTCACCTCGCTGCTGCCGGGGAGAGGGAGACCGCGCACCAGGATGCACCGGTCAATGTTGGTGAGGAACGGTCTCGAGCGACAGGACGAAGAGGAGCGGCGAGAGTGGGCAGCCCTGGCGTACGCCTCGCGTGACGGGGAAGCCAGCTACCACGCTGCCGTCCACGCACAGATCACTCTTCATGCCGGCGTACAGGACCTCGAAGAGGCGGACACCCTTCGGGGAAACCGAAGGCGTCGAGCGTGGCGAAGAGGAAAAGGTGCTCAACCCGGTCGAACGCTTTCGCCTGGTCCAGGGGGGGGGTGAATCAACCCTGGCGCAGCGGGAAGTCCGTATAGTGAAGCACGTCTCTCGTGAGTGATGATACTGTGGACGCTGCGGTCCACGACCGAACGCATCTGGCGTCTTCCCTACCAGAAGAAGCGAGCGCTACTGCCAGATCCCATACAACCAACAACTTAACTCGAATATGACAGGTTCGCGTGTACCAAATACGTTGGTACGAGTATCGCTTAACCTTTTGTGGCTGGGCATAAAAAAAGTCACGTGATGTCTTCCCGTGACTAGAACAACTCAGTTAAGAACCCGCCATAGTTTGCTTTGAAAAAAATGGCTCCGGTTCGTACTTGAGAACTGATCTAAAGGCGATCGCAACGCCGCCTTTTCTTTCGCAACGGCCACTCCGGGAACTGGTTGATCAAGAGGACATGGTTGATCAATATAGCGTGATTCTAGACAGAAGAAAAATAGATAATTTTATTAAGCAATTTGACTGGAGTAGTTTACTCACCATGGATCATATCACTGCATATCAAACAATGGTGGCTCAATTTGAATATGTATATAACAACAGTAAGAAAAATAAAGATAAAACAAAGAAAAAGCAGAAATGCGTGGATTACTGTAGAAATAATGGAATTGATGCCATGGAAAAGAATATACTATGGAATCGAGTGAAAGCTAACCCAGCAAACAGCGCACTGAAAGCGGAGTTTAGAACCTTACGGAATAAAATAACGGCTGAAATAAGACTAGCAAAGAAAAAGGCACTATAGCACTCGTTTGCAGCAAAACCAAAAAAATCAGAAGAAAACGTGGCAAACTGTGCGGGAACTAACAGGCCACAAGAAAAAAGAAAGCATAGATGAAACAATTAAGAAAGCGTTTAGTGATACTGATTTGAATTCACTAAGTAACAAATTTAATACTACTTTTGTCCGTAGCGTGTCAGATCTTCACTCCCAAATGAGGGTGTTCCGGACTTTGCATCCAGCCCCGTTAGTGGGTGCGGAAACTCGGCTTATTTAACACAGATGACAGAGGATGACTTAGTGAAGATTATCAAGAGTATGGCTCCAGGCAAATCACCAGGAGCTGATAGGATTCGCCTAAGAGATATATCGGCAAATTTTGAGCACCTAAAGCACGTACTTCTGAAGATAATCAATTCGTGCCTTTCTACTGGTCAGATCCCCAACGGCCTGAAGATCGCGGTCGTGCGGCCCATCTATAAAAAAGGTAGCCGTAAAGTCATATCAAATTACAGACCAATTTCTATCCTGCCCGTGATTTCATTGATACTGGAAAAGTTCGTTTTCAACATAATGACTTCATTCTGTGAGAAATACTCCCTGTTATACCCATCCCAGTATGGGTTTAGGCAAAATAGAGGAACAATTACGTTATTGGAAGATCTCTCTGACCATATCCACAAGAACATAGATAACAACAACTTTGTGTTAGCTCTCTTCCTGGATCTAACAAAGGCATTTGATTCAATTAACCACAAAATACTGATAAAGAAATTACTACGCATTGGCTTTAGGGGCCCTTTATTGAATTTTTAACTGACTACCTCTCGGCCCGTCACCAAATGGTAAGCATTTGTGACGTTAAAAGCGATTTATTGCCAATTAGTACGGGCGTCCCTCAAGGTTCCATTCTCGGTCCTCTTCTTTTTAATATTTATGTAAATGACCTTGGCAGTCTACCATTTTCTTCGACGGTATATCAGTACGCGGATGACACTGTTCTGGTTTTTGCAAGTAATGACGAAGCCACAGCGTTATCGTATTTTCAACGCGATATACATGGGTTGATGGCTTGGTTCAGAGCTAACCAAATTTTAGTTAACGCGGACAAAACGAAACTAATGCATTTTCATAATCCTCACAAAGTATTAAATTTGTCTACGCCTTTAATGCTACATGAGTCTGACTGCAGAGACTGTGAATGCACACCTTTAGAATATGTGTCATCTGTAAAGTATTTAGGTCTTTTTTCGACGAATTTTTAAACTGGGGCGTCCACATAGACTACCTTGCGAAGCGTCTTCGCGTGGTTTCCGCATACTTGTTTCATCTGCGTATGGTATCTGACGTAAGTTTACGGATGAAGGTGTACCAAGCGTTAGGTGAATCGGTGCTCCGTTATGGTATAACGATATATGGAGCATGTTCAAATTACAAGAAAACAAAATTAGATAATATTCTACACAATGTGTCCAAAAATATTGCGTACAGAACAAGGTGGAGCGGTGTAGATACTGATTTAAGAATGAGGTCTCTTCTAATTCTTTCCATTGAACGACTGTACATCTATGTAGTTTGTCTAAAACATTATTATAATGACACATTCAAGGTACCATTAAAAAAGCAAAGAACACTAAGGAAAACAGAGCGGTTTGTCCAGCCTAGGATTTTTACGAATTACGGAAAAAGAGTAAGATCATTTTATGTCCCATACTTTTTTAATAAATTACCTGACGATCTATTTTGTTTACAGTCATTCAGTGTTGTTAAAAGATGCCTAAAATATTGGTGTCTTACTCATTCTAACTAGTTCAGTGCGTGCGTCTCAGTGCAGACTTTGTTATGTTTTAATATGTGTGCGGTTGCATGTGCAGTTGCATTTTGATATTGTATAATTTTGACTTCTGTTGGCTGTCGGGACCCGCCCACAAGCACCCTCGTGCTTTTGCGGGCCCGTATGTATCTGTATGTTTTCGTTCAGAAATAAATAAATAAATAAAAAAAAAACTGCAGGGCTGCACGTGTTGGTTCATCCCGAGTAGCTACAGGCCGGGACTGTGAGGAGGAGGGAGGCAGAGAATTCCCACTCGGGGAACACAGCTATGCAGCACCGGCAACGGAAGAAGCCCCCGCGCGTTTCTGCCATGCCACACGCATTGAGAGGGAGAGGCGACGTGTTCTCCCGCCACCACACCCGGAGCTCAACCACTAGCAAGCCAGGCAATGGAGGCAACTTTAAACACTCGCCATCCAGACCCTATGGTTCCTCCATGAAGTTCACACCTCTACTCTTCAATGGGTTCAATGGGTCCTGTACAAGATGCTGTGGTTCCGAAGACCCCCCCCCCCTGGATGGCACGATCAGACATATGTTTGGTCATGCCCGAAGTTTCAACCCCCACAGGAACTTCAAAGGCTCCTCGATGACCGAGGAGAAGACATCGTCCCTCCCTAAACGTCCCTTATACAGTCAGATGAGCTGCGCACCCTCTCAGCGTTCGCTCTTCCAAAGCGGAAAGAGATGAGGTGGTTGCTTCTACTGAACTTGGTGCTTAGATCGCGCGAGTGCGTCGCCAATTCATGGCTTGCAAGTGACATCGCACCGTGCTGCACGATGCCAAATCCTGGGTAGTTATATCCAAGAAAAAAAAAACAAGAAAAGAAAACACACACACACCGATATTGGGGTGCGAAATGTACGCTGCGGAAGGTGCGCGCTCAGCAGCAAGGACACCACAATGGCTGCTGATGTGACGTCATTGCAGGCCATATATAATATATATATATACACATGGACATTCATCTATCTTTAGTGAAGTTTCAGAGACGGTGCTAAAACACGTTTATTATTTCCGGCGTCTAGTATACGATATATAAACTAAAATGCTGTTTTGAAACTTTTCAGGATGGCCATAGATTTGGGGAATGGTTTGCTCGCGAAATGCGTAAGAAATGAAACTGAATCGGACCAATGCAGCTTGGAGAAGCTGAACGCTTCGGTTACGTAAGTCGCTATTTAGTAATTACATTGCCTAATTGTTGATGGGGGTATAAAAATTAAACGGGGGTCATTGAAATAAGACTCAATATGACTCACCACATTTTCAGAATTCCCGAAATGTACAGTTTCCGGCCTGTTCTACTATTTCCAAATTAAAAAAAGTTAACATTCAAACAATTTTTCACGCATTCCGAGTATGATACCTACAAAACATGAAACTAGGCATAAACACTTACCGAAATAAAATGCACCACAAATATTTTAGTGCCTTTACGCTACCGCATAACGTAGTGTCGCAATGACAGCAACTCGGAGCTTGCGTAAATCGCTATCACTGTGGCGCCGTTGTCGTTTCTGTACTGCCTCCTGGACACGATTCTGGAGACTTCAACGGCGATTTTGATTCCGCTTCCGATTCCGGTTCGGTGCGTCATCCGTACCTTGTTTACAATACGACGAGCCTCCCCAGCACGCCGTAACTGAAATTTGCGTTCTATGGATGCACTACGGATTTTTCGATGTCTAGCCATACGGCGTGCAAGTTTGTCTGCTCGGATGGTCGTGCGCATGCGCCGGCACAACGGTATGTCGACAGCAGCCACTGTGGCCAACGTTACTAGATAGAAGTCAGTTGACAAGCTTCTTGTAAAGCATCACGGCTTTTCGTGGGCGCGTCCGCTTGGTGGCGCTCGTCACGCTATCAGCCCACCTTGTGGACAGAAGTGGCAGAAGCGGTGGAACGTTGGATGCACATTGCCTAAGAGGAGGAAAGTGATTTTATGCTTTTCTTATAGTAGGTATAACGTTTGCGTAAACGCTTGCGCATAGAGAGCATCATTCTAAAACGGTCCTCTTCGTTGCCGCATGGATGCTGCTGCTGGCGGCTCTCATTAGCGGTGAGATGTTTCGGTGGTGCCCTCATTTGTTACCTTTTGTGACGTCATTACCTTGTGAACAACAAGTTCGATGGCGTTTGTACTGGCATCATGGAAGCTTGAAATCATAGCGCTCTCAAAGCAACGCTGCCAACACCGTCAAAATTGAAGTCTCTGACATTCCTCTTATTTCCGTCGATGAGACATCCTTTGCTGACGTCATAGTCAGCATTCGGCCAATTGTAGGCTGACCACAGCGATCGCTTTCGATAGCGCACGCCGCCTATAGAGAAGCTATCTACCCCCCGACGTTCTTAGATCCATAGCAGTTGACAAGCCCCATAAATGAGCGTTGTTCGAAAACGTTTTTTCGTCGCTGATCTTTATAACAATTGACACCGGTACGTTTGACGTCCCTGCTCCAGACAAACCATTGCTAGGGGCGTTGCTATGGACGAATACATGGGATCGGATCTCCGAAGGAACGATCGTTCAAAAATTGGGAGTGGCATTTAAACGCCTAAAATTAATAGTTATATAAAGCCTAGATCTTATACTTACCACGACAGAGGCTTGCCGAGGATCGGCCGGTTCTGTAATATTTACGACGGTAACTTCCGGTCCTCCAGACGTCTAGATATGCCTGCAGAAGTCGACAAATGCATCAGGAATGACTGAATTATGTGTCATTTTGAACTTGTATTTATTGAGTGCCTGGCAGGTAAAACAAAAACAAACCACCAGGTTGATAAAAAAACTAATTCTATTTGCGTGCGACACAAAATGCTGTCTAACGAAATAGCATTAGAAGTATGGAGATCAGCTAAAAATACGGCAAGATAAGTATATGTTGAGTATATGATATCAAAGCAGCGCCAGGCTCTCTTTTCGATTTTATAGTTAACGTGGATCATAATGAAGAAGCAGTCATTTTGATTTTAACGTGATCGGTTTGAGACCCCGATTTCTCTTGCATGCTGGCAAATGTTTCGTCATGTAACGATATCACGCTGAGAAAATATTCCTGCTGATTCTTCTGTTTTGGGTCAAAACAACAGGAGTAAATATCTGTTACGGACATTTCGTTTGTCCGCACAAATGTGCACTGAAGC
This sequence comes from Ixodes ricinus, assembly GCA_037355805.1. Taxonomy (NCBI): domain Eukaryota; kingdom Metazoa; phylum Arthropoda; class Arachnida; order Ixodida; family Ixodidae; genus Ixodes; species Ixodes ricinus. The sequence continues at coordinate 47,176 of JAZHYW010016428.1, forward strand.
AACTCTTCTGTGCCGTCATAACTTTTTAAAACGTGTACGGGCCTGCTCTTCGCAGTTGTTATATGGGTCGCTGATATACCGGGGCTGGATTTAAAAAGCGCCGTGAAAATCGGCGCCTATACGTGGCAATCTAAACTCTTCGTCAAAGCTGTATTCCACAGGTGAGTTTTAAACTGTAAAATAACAAAGAGTAGCTCCCTCTATGTAGAAAACAGGGCCAAAAAACTTGCCAGGGTCATTGGGGAACGGCGACGCAGACGACCGAGTCGAGTGGCGGGGCTCGCTTGGCGCACGTATTGATAGATGGCGTCGAAGGCAGCGTCGGAAGGTGTAGCCGACCAGCGAAAGAAATCACACGACGCGCAAACGAAATCCGTTCTGCAGCAAGAGGGCCGTCGTTATGCAACCAAAGGTACATAACAAAAAAAGATCACTTTCATTTTGATCGACCACGGTTGTCACAAACAGCCTGGATAAGGAGGCAGCGCCATCTAGCAATACATGCGCCAAACGTGTCCCGCCTCTCGGTCGTCTGCGTCGCCGCTCGCCGTTGACCCTGGCAAGTGTTTTGGCCCTATTGTTTTACAAAGAGGGAGCTGCGCTTTGTAATTTTACAAGGTAAATCGGCGCCTATGAAATACACCTTTGACGAAAAGTTTAGATTGCTACATGCATGCGCCGATTTTTACGGCCCATTTTAGATCCAGCCTCGGTATTTGAGACACCCTATACTTCACATTGTCGTCGAGACTTGCCATCATACGTGATTCTGCTTCGCAGTGTTTTCACCCGTCTCAGATATTGCGGAAGCCTCTACGGACAAGCGTTCGCGAGTTCGCGCACCTCGAGCGTCGAGTAAAAGTTTAGCCGCTCGTCACCAACTTAATTCTACGCAGTCACGTACTCCATCAGAAGGACCACTGGACTCGCGAAGCCGTCGTGTCGTTTGCTATAATCCATTCACCCTTAAGCTGAGACTACAAGCCACGGCCTTCAGCGCGAGCTCGGTGGCTTCCGCAGTGCTTTGGTTGCGCGTGCCTGCACGTTCACACTTGCCTCAGCAAGGGCAGAAAGCTCGCGCTGAAGGCGGAGCGTCTAGTCTTAAGGCTGAACGGAGTACATCAAAACAGAACGGGTTGCAAACCTTTATGGCGGGATTTTATAGTCGATATATGGCACCGAGGCGATAGAAAAGTCTTGACGATTATATAATGAGAAAACACGATGCTTACAAAATGTATTCGCTTTTAATAAGACAAATTGTGACCTCGCAGTTGAGCCCCCAGGCATTTGTCCACAAACAATGGCCCTAGCAACGGTTTGTTTGGAGCACAGCGCCATGTTGTGACGTCATGCGGTCTTCCCCACTGTGCGAATGCGGCCACCGGAAGTTCCGAATCGGCCATCTTGGGCCTGGGTAAAGTCAGCCGGGTGAAGCGTAGCAGAAGCCGGGCGGCTGCGTGCTGAAAGACTCGTTTTCTGCTCGTTCGCCCTCATTCGCCTACGGAGTTTTTGAAAACCTTGTGTATACGGTCGTAGCTGCCTTTGAGAACTCGTGTAAATTTTTACGAAAGCGCAGCGCCGCAGGAAAAAGGCACAACTCGTCGAACGTAAGCCTACCTTCTGGTGGATACAGAGCGTACGTCAACGCGTAGTTTATTTATATATATATATATATATATATATATATATATATGTAGATGGGTAGATATACATATATATATATATGCATATACATATGTAGCCGAGAGAGTTCATTCCAGCATGTCTGTACTAAACCGAAGTGCTTAATGTTTATCACGCATATATAAGCATTAGCGTATACGCTTATAATTATATCACTTGCTGACGGTTCTCATAGGGAACCGTCAACAAGGATACGAATTCGATGGCGAATAAATGCAGTGTGATAAACTGCGTTGACGAACAAGAGATCCGTTACCCATCCTGTTAAACTGTACCTCAGAGATTGGACATACTTTATTCGAGTTATCTGAATTGTGGCTCAAGTTCAAAATACAACCATTAAAAAACGTTTTTTTCTTGAATTGTACATGCGGTTTCTTCAGTGTAGATACTGCGCAGTCGATCATTTTCGGTTAACCAGATTACTCAAGAATAAAGAAACAAAAATATAGGAAGATTCATTGGTGGATCCTTCGGGAATGCGTTAGCATGACACTTGGAAACCCCACACCGTCACCCTATATGGAAAACGCTAACGCTGATCCCTTCACTTTTTTCTTTTGGCTTTCTCTTTGCTTCCTCTATTTTTGCTGCTTCTTTTTGTCCTCGTTACGGGGTCAGTGTTAGCGTTTCCCAAAGGGGGACGTTGTGGCGTTTCCTAACGGTCATGCTAACGGATTCCCCAATGATCCACCATTGGATCTTCTTGTTATTTTGTTCGCCACTTTTTGTGTACTTTGCCTGTCAGCGTACGTCAACGCCCTTAGACACGGTCATCCATATCACTCGTGGAAAGAACCAGATGCATACCACCCGTGGAAGGAACCGCATCCATATCACTCGTGGAGTGAACCGCATCCATCGTTTTAACTAAACATACGCACATCACAGCCCACGCACGGCTACTACGAAAAACCAGAGCGAAGAACAACCGGCGACAGCAGAGCGGCAACTTAGCGCACCCGCATTCCACCGCGCCGCGGCGCAAAACCTCTTAGATAACAAAGCTGTATAATGCTGAATGAGATGGCGTCATCAGAGAAGGCAAACGCTGGGCACAAATTGGACACGAGGATTGCGTCAATGTTCTGCTCAAATTTGACTCGAAGCCGAGCGCTGACGCACAATCTCGTTTCCAACCTGTGCCCATCGTTGGCCTTCTCTGACTAAGCCATCTCATTTAGCACTACACGGCTTTGTTACCTAGGAGGTGTTGGGCGGCGCTCTCCCATTCCCTGGCACCGTGCCAGCTGTGCGCGTGACTTTTCCGAAAACCGAAAGGCTCGTTGTAGCGAAAACCCGGCGGTGTATGTCAGTTTGTCAGTGCCGGGGAAAGAGGGAGAGGTTGACGCGTGCTGACGTCAGCACTTCGGATCAATGGGAGCGTCGGACGCGAGAACTGGCAAACGAAAGACACCGCCGGGTTTTCTTGAAAACGAGCGTTCTAGTGCTAACGCAAAAAAAAAAAAAAAGAGTAGGCATTGGACTTTTACATTGTTAAAAAAAGAGGGTACTTTAGTACCGACTTGCACACAGGGCAACCCCTTTTGGAGGTAACGTTACCCCCTGCAACGAGGGTGCAAACTTACCCCCTGGGTTAGGGTGCAACATTGCCTCCTTTTGGAGGTAACCTTAGTTCCTTTTGGGGTTAAAAGTGCATCCTTTCAAGGTCAGCCTTTACCTCCTTTAGGGGGAAACTTCAACCCTCTTGAGAGGTAAGACGACATATTTGAGGTGGCTGCTTTTACCTCCTTTTGGAGGCAACAGCACCTGCTTTGGGGGCTGGTTTTCGCTCCATATAGAGGGAACAGTTGCCCCATTTACGGGGCAATAGTACACGCCCCTAGTTTCAACTTTTCCCTCTTATGGAGGAAACTATGATCCACTTTGGGGTTAAATGTACACGATGAGGAAAACAGCTCAGAAAACGCGGACTACGAAGAACAAACACGACAGGACAGTGCTGTCCTGTCGTGTTTGTTCTTCGTAGTCCGCGCTTTCTGAGCTGTTTTCCCCATCATGTATAACAGCAACCAACTGGCCCAGTTCACCACCTTATTACAGGTTAAGTGTACACTTGATGGAATCACTTTTACCCCCTAAAGAAAGGTACTATGGCCCTTTGTGGGTGTGATAGTACATGCTTCAAGGGTGGGCCTTATAATAGATGAAGACGGCACTAGTTCTGAAAGTAAATGACAATGTTTTATTGTGGCTGTCACAAACAAAATGGCATAAAAATCAATGGCATGACTAGACATCTTATAAAAGTTCTAAGATGAACCACTAAGCGCAATAAAGGCATTTGGAACAACACTTTCGGGGCTCTAGTTCGCGACAGTCAATAAAATTATCACAAAAAGTGCATAAACAATCAGTGTCTACCCGGAAAATAACAGTGAATGCTTGGAACACTGCTTGGAATAGCGAAGCTTCATCGGAGTGAACTCAAATGACTGAGTCTTGTACAAACCAGAATCAAAATGAACGCACTGTGATATAACATACATTCAGTATCACACATATTGCAAACAGCAATACAAACCAAGACACGACTAGCAATGACTAGTGCGTTGCAACTCAAGGACAGCAGTACACTATGCCCGTCCTATCCACAGTAGTGGAATGAACGCTGGAGTAGAGGAAAGCAGACTCTGGGATTTGCTCTTCTAATGTGGAAAGAAGAAAGGGCTCGTATCTCCTGCTGCTAATGAGCTGCAACAAACTACCGCGAGGGCCAAAGGGATCTAACCCACTTCAAATGAATCGCAAAAATCGGTTTTGACCATCTTGTATTTAAACCCTGCAAGCCATCAAAAACCATCTTGTATTTAAACCTTGCAAGCACAAATCTCTGTGAACATGAAACCACAACCCTCGAATGCTTTCAGGCACCGAGTATGAAGTAGACTGAAATAAATTAAGTATGCCAATGCTGCACAAAGCAAAAAGCTGTGATTTTGGAAATTACAAAAATGTGACTATAAAGCAATATCATTGACCTTCTGTAACTCTCAGAATCAACCATCCTGCCTTATGTCAGACAAAAAAAAAGCATTAAACAGACGACATAAAAAAATTCCTAAACCTGCATAAAAAGGCATTAAAAAAGAAAATACTTTTTGGCATTTCTTTTAGGTTTGAAAGCAATGTGTTGCACGTGACTCCACATTTGAGTGTTTCAGAGCAATTAAGTACTCTAGTGCAATGAATCTGCGCCTGAACTGGTGATGGTACTCATAGTTAAAGATGAAGTAGAGGCAGAATGCAACCAGGACTGCCTCAGCAGGCGACGCGGCTTCGAGGTCTCCCTCCACTGCCACATAGCTGGGCGCCTCAGGATTAATTAGGCTTGAGCTGACAGCCACCGGGTAGATTGCACTGCCTGCCTGGAACCAAAAAAATGTGGAAATCATGTGATATGAAGTTGAAACCTATCATCCCCAATTTAAAGAAACTGTGAAGAAATATTAGATTTTTCTAAGACGCATTTGGAGCATTTGATGGGCCACTGATTCCAGCATTATAAAGCATCAACCATACTTACCAGACGTGACCAGTTTAACTGTTGACTAACCACCATTGACTAAAATTATCACATGGCGGGTGGTAATCGTAGATTAGTAAGCACTTTGTATTCACCGGTCATGTTTAAATTTGTCCCCCGATTTACTTAGGTGACTAACAAATCTTAGTCAAAGGGGTACAACTACTGTAGCAGGTTAGTATTGACAAGTGCTGATTGTTGGGCGAGTTGGTATTGTACGTGAAAAAACATGATTGCGCTTTAAGACAAGGACGGAGGAAGAACATACACCACAGAGCGCTACACCACATTAGCTACTCAGCACCACAGCCGACTCCCATGACCGCCAACCCTAACTGCCGAACTTCGGCAAATATGCAAATATTTTTGCCGAAGTGCTTTGCCAGATTAAAATTGAATGTATGTTTTATTTAGACATGAGAAGAACAGCACACAAGGACGAAAACACAGAAAAAGAACACACCGAAAAAGACACACTCAAGCGCCTTGTGTGTCTTACTCTAATTTATTTACTCGAAGTATACCCTCAATTTTCTCTGGAAAATGAACAAACACCACACACACAAAGAAAATATAAAAATCAAGAGCCTCATTTCAAGTGCCCAAATGCGAACAAGAACATCAAAATAAAATATCTGACTACGCTTACCTGCAGTAAACAGTGTTAAGAACTGTCACGAGATGCGTCCAAGGTAGCAGGCATCCAGTACCCTCGACGAAATCAGCCCTACAACGTTGACGCAGGACGAAAGAAATATATTCAATCAACTTCAAATAATGCAAACTTGAGCCTATCTAACTCGCCTACTGAATGATCAGACTTTTAGAAATGCCTGATCACACGCAAAGAAAATGCCAAGACAACAATATAACTTGCTAGTCTCTCTGCCGGCAATAACTTAATGACCTTATTCCGTAATATACTACTATTAATGTTTGCGAAGCGCACGAATAATTTCTAACTGCCGAATGTCGAACTTCGGCAAATATGTAAATATTTTTGCCGAAGTAATTTGCCAGATTAAAATTGAATGTATGTTTTATTTAGACATGAGAAGAACAGCACACAAGGACGAAAACACAAAAAAGAACACACCGAAAAAGACACACTCAAGCGCCTTGTGTGTCTTACTCTAATTTATTTACTCGAAGTATACCCTCAATTTTCTCTCGGAAATGAACGAACAGCACACACACAAAGTAAACATAAAAATCAAGAGCCCCATTTCAAGTGCACAAATGGGAACAAGAAAATCAAAATAAAATATCGGACTACGCTTACCTGCAGTAAACAGTGTTAAGAACTGTCACGAGATGAGTCCAAGGTAGCAGGCATCCAGTACCCTCGACGAAATCACCCTACAACGTTGCCGCAGGACGAAAGAAATATATTCAATCAACTTCAAATAATGCAAACTTGAGCCATATCTAACTCGCCTACTGAATGATCAGACTTTTAGAAATGCCTGATCACACGCAAAGAAAATGCCAAGACAATATAATTGCTAGTCTCGCTGCCGGTAACAACTTCATGACCTTATTCCGTAATATACTACTATTAATGTTTGTGAAGCGCACGAATAATTAGCTCAGACATTTATATTCGGTATTTCAAGGTAACGTGACGTTTTACCAAAATGTTTATTGAACCTCGTTAAATTAAAAAAAAAGAAAAACATTGATATTAAAAATCAGTGTTTAACACTGACTTTTACAAATATCAACGACGTTGAGAATTAATCGCGCCGGTTGGCCGGTGCCGCCAATGAATGCCTGATCGACTCCTGCTCTGCGAAAAAACAACAACAACAACAACCTTATGAGAGTTTCAAATATTTGATCAGATCCTCAATTTAACGTCGGACGCGACACACCAAAGGCCCCAAAAAGAGAAAACCTCCTACCCCCTCCCGCTCTAAAAGCGCATTCACACCGGCGATGTAAGCAGTCGCGCGATGCGACTAGATCGCATCGCAAAAGAATTAGATGGTCACACTCGCGTGCGCGATGAGCGAGTCCAACGCCTTCGTTGGCGAGTCTTTTCTCGAAAACTCTGGCTCCGAACGCCGTTGATTGGCTCAGCCGCTCCGCGACTAAATCGCATCGCAAAAAGTCGGGTCAGCAAGCGACTGCTAAAATTGCGTCGCTTTTTGCCCGCGATGGTCGCTTTTGCGATGAAAGTGACCGCACGACCAGATCGCACCGCCGGTGTGAACGCGCCTTAAACGTAGGCGACCCCCGATTCACAAGGCGTCTTGTCGCCCTGCCCGGCTCCAGGCTCGCCGGGCCGCCGCTCTCTCCCTTCCTCCACCCGCACACACATACACCGGGATAAGCTCCTGGCTACGCCACTGGTTAGCGTATGTCAACCTTCTAAATATGCGCTAGTGCAAGCGACAGTCATTCCTAGTTCTTGCTCTTTCATGAACTTCGATGGTCTAAACCGTGTCTGCGTTCGCGCCACACACTAATTTCATCGAACGCTCGACGCCTTCAAACGTGCAAACATGTCCGCCAACCCTTTGTCTAAGGAAGACGGGGGTCGCCTTCCCGGGGCGGTCATAACCGACGCCAAGTGTCGCCCGGGCAGAACATTTTCTTACCTGCATACGGTGCACACGACTTGGATCTTCGACTGAAGTCAATGCAGCGCTCTCGGTGACTTCGTAAGAAGAGACTGAGCCGAACAGAACAATAAAGAACGTTCCTGCGCTGGGACGCCTCCGTCGAACGTTCGAGAAGAAAGACCGTTATGACCGGAGGGGAGCGTCGGCGGGGAACGCGCTCGGCACCGGGCAGGCGCTCGCCCACGCATGCGCGAAGAATGACGTGTCATACGAGGAGACCAATTAGCGAACTCGTTTGCGCCTTTCCACAGCCAATCGCAGCGCCCAGACTCTGGCAGCGCCCAAACAGGTGCACCCTCTGGGAGGTAATATTTACCTCGTTGCTGCTCCTTCGCGGCGAACTTCACCTTGTAGCAACGCATTCTTAAAAGGGCGCTAGTGTCTGCTGCGCCTGAGGAGGTAACAAGCGGAGCGCTTCCCCCTGGCCGGGAGGAGGGTGGTAAAGGCGGTCTGTTACCTCCTTTTGGTACCCTTTTTTCTAAGAGTGTACCAAGTCAGCTTCAATGCGCAGCGATTTACGCTAACGTTTACGTTGACACTCATATTTTCTTTTTGTTTCAAAGCCGCATACCCCAAGAATGCTTTCGACCAAGAGGACAGGAGGTTTCCCAGAGTCACTAGCTTGCCTGGCGACGTCGTCGATTTGTTCAAACTGTGTAAAGCAATGTATCCTAACGAAAATGGATCTCGATTACTGTTTCGTAAGTCTGTCTTACCTTTGCTGATCACATGGTTGTCATCAGGGTCTCGATTCACACATTTGCGTACGAATGTGATTGACTGTTTGCTCGCTTTAAACCGCTTCGAAAATCTGCGTTCACACAGTGGCGCCATCCAGCGGGTAGCCCTGGAACGCATCAATGTGCCTATAACCAGACCATGGTGTAAGATTATGGCGTTTAGACAGCGGCAGCAAGGTCACACGATGTGTTTTCCGCCAAATCTAGCAGGGAAACTGAATTAGTGCATTAGGTCACGTGACATCAATTTTCCCGCCAGATATAGCGGAGAAACCACTGATCTCTATTGTAGTAGCCTGGATCGCGGACCGCGGCCTCGGCAGCTGAGGCCGAGTGTCGCCACTGGCGGCCATTGATTGACACCAGCCAATGCATAGGACTCTATGGAAAAAACGAGAAAAAGTGTCCATTCCCCCGTTTCTAAGGTGTTGCAGGCACTGGCAAGTTTGCTAGGCTGCTTTTCAGAGCGCAGCTCGGCGTCCGTTTCCGGCTTGAGCGGCGTCGTGCGTTGGCGTAACTCGTAAGGTCACATGACCCCCCGAGGTCACGTGACCCCCAAGCTCACGGTGGACCCCCCAGCGCCACGTGACCCCCCGAGGTCATGTGGACCCCCAGGCCACGTGATTCCCCCCGAGGTCACGTGGACCCCCGAAGTTACTGGTGACCCCCAGGTCACGTGGCCCACAACCACGTGACCTTCCCAAATTCTACGTGACACCCCACCGAGGTCATGTGACCGCCCTCCCGTGCCTTCCTCTCCGCCTCAAGAGCTTCGCTCTAAGTCGTCGTTACAGGGAGTTGTAACGGCTTTGATATTTTTTATAAGCCCGTCAAAGAGCTTGCGTACAAACATTAAAACTGACAGCACTCGCAGTTCTTATAAATAAATATTTTGTGGTCAAGAGTGACTCCGCTGTGGTGCAGCTCAATGAGGCGAGAGTTACCTAGAGTTAACGCGGAGTCGGTGGCGGTTTCGTTGAGTTGGGTTTAGCAGACGACAAGCTCGAAGGCTTTGCTACGCGGAATTCACTCATTCACGGAAAGCCTCTGTCAAGATGGAACTTCTTTGTCATTCATCAACTTCTGGGTTTCCCCGAGGACGGTCTCATAGACGGCAGGTTCCTTTGTTTACTCCACTACGAGAGCAAGCTTGCCAGCTCAGGTGTAGGTGCTCCGGTACGTTTGAATTTTTTTAATCGGCGTTCGAACGTTTGACAAATACCGATTCAATCTCCAAACACCCAACATAAGGATCGCAGCACATCAAATAATACTCGCCTGTGAGCACAGCGTATATGCTTCAATATTCTTACTTTTGTGAGTTACTCCCATAGACTTGCGTGTTTAGACCCTTTCCGAAATTCAGTCTGGCCACTTTGATCACTATCGTCATCTGTGGAACGCGCATCTGTGCCATACCAATGGCGGCCTTCTAGTGACTGATAAAGGAAGACGTTGAAGATGCTCCTAGCGCAGATGTTGCGAGCCCCGTGTGCGTACATTCGGGGGCCAGTACGACGCGACGTAGGAATGAAACGCAAGAGCTACGTAAGCGCTTATTTCTAATAACTAAGATTCAGTCAATCTCGTGGCGGCACACAATCGGCTTCTAAAGCACTTTGGTGGATAAAATATTCTCGATGCATCTGAGTGGGTTGGAGTTTTGTTCTGAATGCAGGTTCTTGGTCACCATTGAACTGAAAGTGATCGAGACAGAACTCACGCTGAACAATTCCTCGCGTGCCGTTGACTTGCGAAAGAGACGGTACCGATACATAGTTAATTTCCGCCATTGATATGACGAAACCTAAACTGCTTTACGAACCACCAGATGGCACTGAATTTCTGAAAGGGTCTATTGCCTGGTGTCAAACTATGGCCGACGGTGGCGACACCGACGGGCTACCGATCCGAAATCAAGCCTACTACAATAGAGATCAATGGGAGAAACGGAATTGGTACGTAGGTCGCGTGACGTCAATGTTTCCGCTAAATGTAGCGGGAAAACTGAATTGGTGCATAGGTCACGTGACGTAAATTTTTCCGCTATATTTAGCGGGTGACCTGAATGTCTAAACATGATTCGTTTAGAGACGTAGACGTCAGGTCACGTTACAATACTTTTCCCGCCAAATTTAGCGAAGGAACTGTTCGTTCACGCTCAGGCCGTCACGGAAACGGGAGACGGGCGACTAAGAACTGCCGCTGTAATATATATAGGTGAGGACACACAGCACGGCGAACGCTGCGACGCGATCGACCAGATAAAGTCCTCTCGGCGCGCGTTCGAGTAGCCTCAGCCGACAGCGCCTCCACCGTGCAGTCACGGCACTCATTGCCGCTCTTCACGCCATTTAACATCATGTTTGTATTGTTAGAAGACTAATTTAGTGTTGATTTTTCTTGTCTCATTTATAATTCACTTTTGCCCCTCCCCTCCCTATGCAAAGCCCCCGTGTGCATTCAGGAGGCCCTCTACCTCGTTGCGCTGACGCTAACTCTGTCAAATGGCCGCGACCACTGATCTCTATAGACAATTGTTGGATCGCGCTTCCCCCTCCGCAAGTGCGGCCACCGGACGGCCATCTTGCATGTCGAAAAATCGCCTTTTTGGAACGTTGAGGAGGCTGGCGGCAGCGAGCTGAAGTCACGGTTTACTCGTTCGTTGTCATTCGCCGAATAAGTTTTTTTTTTAAACCTCGTGTAAACGATGAGACTTGCCTTTGAGAACACGTAAAAACTTTTTACGAAAGCGCAGAACCGCAGAAAAAAGCCACAACTCGTCGAAAGCAAGTTTCGCCGGTCTCGCGGCGTGATCAAAGCTTCCTTAGCACGACGAAGTGCTGCGCCTCTTTGCCTTCGCACGCTTAGATACCGATCAAAGATCGATGCCGCGGCAGTTTTCAAGGTGTGTCGCGCGTAGATGTCTTTGCATCATATATCGGCCACGAATCAAGTTTTGGATCGTCCAGCTGTTCTGGCGAGTTGCTACCAATAAAAAGGAATTAAAATTAGTGGTTGCTATTGAGCACAATTAACCATGGCTATGCTCTAAATCTACTCGAATGGATCACATGGCAGCACAAATAGAGAAACGCTGTGGAGCAAGGTACGTTTTCGAACACAAAAGTATAAAACGGCGAGTTCGAACATTTCTTGAAACGCGACCCATATGGTCGTGTGCATTCTGGCGCCATCCTTGCCGCCGTACTTCAATCCCCCTCTTCCGTCGCCACCGGTTCAAGCTCGTTTCTGGACCGCGAGTGCCGCAAGTTACAAATACAGTCCTCATAGTAAACTAAAACGCTGTTCCCGAGGCACATACGTCTTCATGCACATTGCACTCGCGAAACACATACATGGCGTCGATTCTTGATAAGCATCCGAGCGTGGGAAGGCACGGAGACGCAGCACTTCGGCGTGCCAAGGAATCTTTGATCACGTGCGAGACCGGCGAAACTTGCTTTCGACGGATCGTGCTTTTTTCCTGCGGCACTGCGCTTTCGTAAGATTTTTGTGTTCTCAAAGGCAAGTGTCACTGTTTACACACGGTTTTAAAAAAACTTCTTCGGCGAATGACGACGAACGAGTAGAAACCGTGTCTTCAGCTCGCTGCCGTCAGCCTCTGCAACGCTCCAAAAAGGCGATTTTTCGACATGCAAGATGGCCGTCCGGTGGCCGCACTTGCGGCTGCAGCGACCAAGTGGGATGCGCGATCCAGCAAATTGTCAAAGAGATCAGTGGCCACGACATTTCAAGATTTCTCCTCGAGGTCATTCTTGAGAAAACGAATACTTTTATTTTTCGGTTAATATCGGTTACCGGTAAATAATTTACTGTCACGGTTACAGTTACGTTTTCATAAATTTCAAATAACGGTTTCGTTCCGGTTACAGTTAGTGAACATATTTTTTCTAACCGGTTTTCGGTTTCGGTTTCGATTCGATTACGGTTTGAGTCCCTGATTAAAAGCTCTCTTCACGTGTTCTGTTGTCATTGCCCTAAACCGGGCCGTGTAATGTGACTTCTCGCGTGTTTCCCTTTGGATATCAAGGAACACGAGATCAGTGGGGCGCATCGCTTCATACCAGTGTACAACTGCGAGTTAACCTGCTGTACCGAAAAGGACACTATTCATCAAACATTGTATAGAACTGCATCAATACAAGGTCTTCGATGCGGCGTCGAAAATAAGGTGAGCGTCCCCTTTCAGAACTCTTCCCTCTTCTTTCTAGACAGAACCGTTTTCTGGCAGACGAGATTAAAAGAGAGGAGAGACACTAAACCACTTACTGCGATAGGCTATTTATGGTCATTATTTAATCTACAGGCTTTAAGAATAAAAAAAACACATTAAATTCATGCCTGGCCGATTTCTTTACTAAAATTGGTATGAAAGATCGAGACACCAGAGGTCGCCATTGGACGAGGACTGAGGGAGGGCAGAGCCCTTTCCTTCCTGGAGCGACGGCGCCTTTTGGTCTCGGCGATAGTTCCGAGGCAATCAATCTTTGTTACCAATTTTAATAGAAAAATCGGCCACACATGAATGTAATGTTTGCTTTTTTAGGATGCTCAGGGACCATATACATGGTGTTTCACGAAAAGTGGACAGATTTGACAAATTCGATATTGCGAGAACAACGGGTTGCAACAAAAAAGGCTTGTGTCATTTTGGTCCTGGGCCAAGGGCTTATTTAGGAAAATTATTGAAGTCCGGGATAATTAGATTGTTAATTAGTTTTGCGTAATTAACTTTTTCAATATTGGGTTTAATTGCTTGGTTTCAATTAGAACCTTGCTGAGCATCATTGAAAAACACTAAACCAATAAAGTGCAGAACGATAGAAGGCACGCGCGGCATTTTACGGCTTTCTGAAAAATCGCACAACTTCGACGGGCTTTTTTAAGTTTCGGTTTGCAATCGGAGCGCTTCTCGGCCCCGACGGAACCGCGCCCCGTGGAGAAATAGTGCAACCAGCCTCTGCTGCGTTGCGCGAGAACAGCGCAGCAGAAGCAGCAAAACTTTTCTTCAACCGCTAAGCAAAAACGAGTGCATGGTTCTGAGCCAGCCACTGTCCTATGACGCCCGTTATGCGTATACGGCTCGAAATTCTTTCTAGAACAATGAAGCAAACAGGGTCACTGGATACATCTATGTATCAAAAAGCAGTCCAGCTGTATATGCTTAGCGTAGTACAAAACTGCCAAGTCTGCGACCTCTTGGTTTTTAATTCTAGAACTCTTTTTGTCTTGGGGACACAGGAACGGAAAGGGGTTACGCTTACCAGGAAGCCGCGAACCACACTAGAACCCGCCAAGAGCTGCATGCGGCTCGCGAGCCGCAGTTTTGGCCTCGAGACCCAGATTGAAATTACGGGAAGAGTGCTCTTGTTTATCCATGGTCCTCTATGAGGCTCGTGGTGATTCCCTCTGTCCACAATGCGGCAGGAGACAAGGTATCCGCACTATCAGCGAAAAGACGGTGAGAGGCAGGCGAGCTGAGTGCTAAGCAGTTGATCAGAGCGCGGCGCTGCATCAGGAGGGACTTCGTAGAAGGACCGAGGACGTCTCATGTCTGTTCCTTCTACTGAAGTTCTTCATTTCATACCCAAGTCTCAGGTGTAATACAACATGATTGTATCCTGCACTGACGGCAAAGAGCACGCTGCCGGTTCGGCACGAGATCTTAGCAGTTGATTCCAGTGTGCTAGCGCTGCATTGGCGCCTCCCATGGGTTAGGCCTCGCGTGCGTAGCATCCGTCTTGCTCCAAGTGTAAAACAAAGCGTAGTTCTGCTTTTCACCACATGAGCCGTGTCGATCGAATCTCGAGGCGAGTACTTAGGATTCGTGATACGTATATACATGTACAGGGCGTTTGATTTTAATGTGAACAGATTTTATAATCAGAAGGTGAGACTTAGACCAGTGCCGTGTTCCTCGTTAAATTTATCAGGCTCGGCGCGTATTATGTGACGGGATAGTCGTCATTATGAGTTGGATTATGAACTAAAATCTGCTTATTATAAATGTTAATGATTTGGTTTTAGGGGTCATGTTGCGATTGTAGTATAGGTGGCAATTGCAATTGGAGGCCGGCTCATTAAAAGAAATGGTGAGAATGTTAATGGTTTACGAGATATTAGGAACTTTTAGCAAACCGTTACCGTGTTCCGCTTACCGCACTTACCGGAGCATTTGAAGCGCGCGCCCGGGTGATATACTGGGACCGCGGGGCGCGCTCTCGAAAGCATGCTTCAAAGTCTCCGGTAGATGCGGTAAGCGGAACGCGGTAACGGTTAGCTGAAAGTACCTAATAATCGAACAAATTTCGCTTTTTGCCGCCAATATTTAGAAATTGCGCAAAAATAAAAAAAAGAAGAAAAGGTGGCGCAAGCCTTACTTGCAGTGACGCTTAGAGAGGGACATTGTTGTTTCAGACACAACTTCGCTTGTCGTCATCGCTATCCCATGGAGACGCTGTCAACATTGGTGACGAAATGACCGAAACGACTGCGCCACTCATCCAACCTTCATGGTGGGCAGGGCTTGCGGAACTTTTTTGCAAGCTCAGTTTTCAAATCGAGCGAAAAAAAAACAAAAAACGCAAGAATTGTTCTTAGAAAGCAACTTTTCACAATTTGTTTCAACTGGTCTGGACCTGAAGAGTAATTGCCGTCAATACTGCATGTTGCAATGTGACCCATAAAACCAATATTAAAGAAGTCATGTAACACATTTCAGTTAATCAGCCAGCTTACCATGACGCTTATCCCCTCATCTACGGTGAAGACGGCACGTCTCAACTTTAACCCTTTTTAAAAAGTAGGTTTTGTTCAGATTAAAAATAAAGCAACCTGTATAGTAAATTGTTTAATGAAAAGGACATCTTGATGTCTCACACAGTGCCTACAGTCTCCCATTCATAAGCTATTCGGGGGGGGGGGGGGGGTCACTTAAAATATTTTAGGGAGCTCAGTTTCCTTAGGACCAGGACGTAGCCACTCACAAGCTCCAGGGTGCCGTCATCGAGGCCTCCGCTGTTCTTGTCAGTCCCCAGCACCCTGAAAACAGGAAAGGAAAGAACGACAGCGACGAGGCGAGAGAGGAAGCCGTCCTGTTTGCACGGCTGATGTCCTCACTGAAAACGAACGCGCTCCGCAACGTTCTGTTCTAAAAGCCTGCAGGCTCTTTCGCACGTGCACACAGTAAGCGTGTCCTGTTTGTACAGCGCTTAACGCGTGGTACTCTATTCGCAGTTTTGCATCAACGGCGTCTGCTACAAACGTGACGACTGGTCAGAGCACCTTTCTCACTGGTTCGTCGACCATCCACGTTCCTCCCAGAACGCCGTTTCCGTCAGCGTCAGTATCCAATGCTT
>JAZHYW010016429.1:0-10161 GCA_037355805.1 Ixodes ricinus
TTCAGAATCACACTAACCAAGGGTAGAGTTGCACCTTAAAGATAAATACTTGTTCCGCCCATATGAACGGAATGAGTTCATTTTGAGCAGCAGTTAACCAAAGTACCGTGGTGTTTGAGAATAAGATACCTGTTAGATCCCTGTTTTTTGTTTTTTGTGTGTGTGTTTTTGCTTTGTTTTTTGTTTTTTTGCCCGCATAAATAAACTACGCATCGCCGGAAGCTGACACTTTCTGAGAATGTGACACTGGCGTTTGAGATAGAGTGCTCAAGTTTGAGAACCTGGCGTTACCTGGATCAAACGATAAAAAAGACCGAATTTTCTGTGAGCTGATGCCATAACTGTCGGCTCAAGTCGTCAAAACAAGAGCTTACGCTGGGGACACATGTGACATTTATATAAGTGAAAAAATTATTTGCAGCATGAAAGAGAATATTGTTTTATTTCTTGCTGACACTTTTTCTTACTTAAAGCATTTTTTAAGGTTCCCACCGTGTCTTTTTTTGATATGTGTATACGTCGGGACATGGATTTCTTTTTTCTTTTTTTGATACATGTAACGTCATATTCAAGAAATTTAAAACAGCGCAAAGACACGGACAAGAACGAGAAGGTATAGGAAAAACAGAGCTTACTTACAACTAAAGTTTATTTGTGGTAACATCGAGTATAGGTACTGCAACTCCAAAAAAAACAAACCAAGAGAAAACAAACATAGAAAAGGACGCGACGTGCTCTTTAGGACCACAGTCACGCATTGCTCCAGTGAATCTAAAAAACAACATTCTTCATCTTAAGATAGTGATGGTGCATTCACACGGTTTGGCCCTAATCTCCAATCTCCTGTGCTCCCATAATTTCTCGAATGAGTTTATTATAGTTCTTTCTAATCCCTTCACGCTTGTGAAATGATTAGAAAATCTTGTCTGTGTTTTTGAACTGTTTTTTAACCATAAACTACCAGCTATTCCAAACGTCGAGTGTTAGTCAATGTCACATTCCCCGGAGTTTCAAATTCCTGCGATATATACCCTTATTTACAGGAACCAAAAAACACGAGTTTTTTTTTCTTTTTTGTTTTTGCGAAAGCATCGGGTACAATGTTGCTTTGTTACTCTGCGAGATAAATCTTCCCGTGCGCTATGCAACTGATAATCATCTCTGCAGTACATATTTCATTATATGATATTACTCCGTGAAATGCTTGCCTTCCGCCAGGGGCGGATCCAGAACTCCGTTTTGGGGGGGGGGGGGCGGACCCATTCTTTCTTGGGCACCGGCGGGTCCCACCCATGTCAAATTGCCCTCCGAGAAGGAGGGGGGGAGGGGTCGACTTCATTTGGGGGGGGGGGGGGCGGCTGCCCTCGTCGCCCCCCCTGGATCCGCCACTGCCTTCCGCGCTCACCAGACATTTCAAAACTTAGAACCGGTGTACATATTCGTATCATTTAGAACATTGTGTATCGTTCTGAGATAAGTCACGTTTGTGAATCAGGGATAAAGGCCCGTTCTAAAGGTACCGTTTGCTTGCGTTTTCTTACGTTTGTTTATAAGTCACCTCTACATCTATGCTTCAAGGGTAGCGTGCAAAGCTGCTCCTTTAATTGGTTGCCACGCTTCTTACGAAGAGCAGATGTACCGGTGGTTTTTTGACGAAGCTCTTGTAACATAGCGCAACTTGAGGGAATGGTGATGTGTGGACCGGTATTAACTCGTAGATATGGTTGTGTATTGTCGTGGAACCTTGCAGTCGCATCTCGACGTGTCACGTTACGTAAGCTGTCACTCGCACGAATGTCAAACACAGCCTTAAAAAGGCGGGTCCCTGGAGTGTCCGCGTTTCCGTTCTTGTACATCTCGGTTCCTTCTTCGTGTAAGTCTGCTCCTCTCGATTGTCTCCTACGGCAGCTTTCCGGCAGCTCGGGATGTTTATGCCCGTCGGCGTGACTGTCACCGTCCTCGTAAGCTGTTGGCAAAGAGGGGAAAATTGAAGTGCAGATTCTCGCCCGCTCTGTCGCTATTCCATCTACGTGCGCGACTTTCTCAGAACCGACATCCATCTGTGCCATGACGGTGTGAACTAAGAAATGAAACTTTCGAATAACAATTCAAATGACGAACTGTTTGAGTCGATGTATGTAGTGTTTCCAAGTGAGTATTGGAGGAACGCGTTGAAAGTAATACGTCATTCAATGTGTTATTTTACTGAAGCTGTCCACAGCTTTTTTATTTTTTTCAGTTACCACAACTTTTTATTTGTATGGGAATATTCGGAAATATGTGATTTATTTTTGGTTGAAATTTAGGTCATCCAAGTGCCTCGTCCCACCTCGACAAGCACCAATACGTGTCCGCCGTCAAATCAAAACCAACGTTTTTTTGGCGAATCGAGCAGTTTTTAGGAGTACCGCTCGCTCCTCAAAAACTTATTTTCTGGCGCTCATGCGTAAAACGAATATTTTTAATAAAGTTTCTTTGTCATTTGTGCGAGCAGGGTTTATTTGTCTCTTTGGTCGAACGAGGCCACAATATATATTAGAACGGACCGATCATCTCCGTTAAGTGCGCTTCGCCTTCCATGTAGTGGCGTCGTGGCGAAGCCACATCCGCGGCGGCGGTCTCGCGGGTTTCTTTTACCCGCAGCGCGTCTGGACTCGTGAAGAGAAATCGTCCTCCAGGAATCTTTGTGGCCGTGTTCCTACAGGCATTACCTACAGCAAAACTAAGATATGATTACGTCCTTTAATATTTCGTTTATATTTTGTCTTAGATATATTTGTAAACTAAATAATTGCTGGTAAATAAGCGAGTGTATCAAGCTCACTGCGTGGCCATTGATTGGAGTGGGTGTTTTAGTTTTATCTTGAGCAGCCCAAACACAAAATGTCTTATCATGTAAGTCAGTTCTCTGTTTCTACCGTAATTGTTTTATCGGTATTGCGTTAGATATTTTTTCTATTTATTTGAGCATGATTATTTTTTTGTTAAACTTAGTTGTGTACGGAAATGAAAGGGACACGCGTACGCAGTATTTTTTAACGCAACTTTAGCGCTTAGAAGAAGCTTTACTCTTTCGCTAGAACCTTTCGTTCATCCAAACTATTTAAAATAATTATTTTCTAGGTTGTCTTTTTTTTTTTGTAAAGAGTATATGCGCGTTCAGGATACCACCGTGCTGTATCTTTACCAGAACACCACCAAAGCCACCGCATGCGTTCACAGTGACTCAGCATGTATAGACTGGGTGAGGATCTCTAGAAAAGTTTATTATCATACTCAGTTTCAGCGAAAAGTGCATTCTTAGTGCGTTTGCTTTTACCAGCTAAACCAATCACGTACAGAAAAAAAAACGCAGAATTACTGTGTATCCACTATACGTGATTGGTTCAGCCAGTGGTAGTAAACGCACAAACACAACGTGCGCGGTGACGATGCACATTTGGCGCTGCTTCATTGGCTGCTTTGGATCTTAGTGTTGGCTGGAGTCAGATTAAAGCTGAGGCAATTTGATACTTTAACCCCATGTAAAAAAAAAAAAGAAAACTGCCGTCGGATGACTAGAAAACAACGTTTTTCGTGCAAGGCTCTTCAACATATTAGGCTCTGGAAACAAATGAGCCATCTGTGCGAAGTCCTTATCTCTTACTTTTTTGTTCACGGTCCACCCATTCAAAAGTGTGCCAAAAGAGCCCAAGTGCGCACCGGATCTCGCCACACCACCGTCACCTTCCCGCAATAAAGTCCGTTCCCTAAGGTCACCGAATGTCAGTGCAGAACGCAAGTCATCTGCTTCTTTTGCAGGGGTAGTGGTGATTCGAAGGCGAGAGCCTGGCCTCCGGATCCCCATGTGGCGGGTTCGAATCCCGGCCGAGGTGCCCGCGTCTGACGGAGGCTTATTGCGGGAGAAGGCGCCGTGTAACCAGAGCTTCCGGTTGCACGTCAAAAAGATCCCCAGGTGGTCCAAATTAATACCTCGGTCCTCCGCTGGGGCGTACCAGATGCCCGTCGTTGGTTTGGCACGTAAAACCCCCAAATTTGCAGGGGTAGTGGTGACATCAGAACAACGCCGAGCTCTGATTGGTTCTGAATTAAGGACAGTGGGTAGACCTCAAAGCCAGCTGCCTTGACGTCTACCCACTATTTTTCGATCAGAGCCAATCAGAGCTCGCGTTGTTCTGACGTCACCACTACCCCTGCAAAAGAGCAGACTACTTGCTCTCCGCATAGCTAGACAGCCTATCTGAAACCAGCTACAGCCACGTCATCTTCCGAATGCCGTCTGCTACCAACGCGGCAACGCTAGCTTGGGCTCCAAGCTAGGATACCAAAGAATCCGCGCTACGCGCGTTCGCCCCTCGCTTCGCTCGGGGTAGCTTTATTGTCAATCTCGGACCCGAGCGTGCACCAAGCCTCGTTGGAGCCGCCAAGGGTGCGCCAGCGACCGCTTTCCGCTCTCAGCGTCGACCTCCACAACGGCGCGTCCGACTTTGCCTAGCGTTACTGCGTTCGCGTCAGCAGACGATATTCTGAAGACGGCGTCTTTCGTTGCCAACAGGGTTATAAGGGGGAGGCGGGAGGTGGCGTTCGTATTCTCCGTGCATGGAGCGTAGTGTAACGGAAGTAGGCGTGGCCACGAAATGTCCCCTTGGTCTCTCACCTATCCAGACGATCCTTTCCCTGTGTCTTTTTTCTTTTACTAAGTTCCCCATCTTTTACCACAGTCTCGGGTAAGTTTCATCGTGATTAGGAAATGCAGGTAATGGACGCCGCCATGAAAAATATGGGGTACACAACCGCGTTGACATGGCATTGCGGTGGCAACGCGGTTGATTGCCCCATATTTTTATAAGAGGAAAGAACCAAAATTTGGATGTCGATCTCATGCATTCCGCCGGGCGAATGAATGAAAACGGTGGCCCTCCCCGCTCAGCTGGGAGCAGCCGGGAGTTAACGCGCATGCACTCACGCCTCTTGCTCTGCGCCGCGGGCTGATTGGCTCACTCGGGAAGGGGCGTTACGGCGGCGAGATCATAGACTGGCCAAACTCTATTCATATACGACTCTGGTCGTCGTGAGAGATCACAAGAAGTCGGTCCTAAGCAAACGCAAGAGTGACAATAATCGCTTTCTTCGCACTGCCATCTTTGCCCACTGGGCTGTGGAACGCGTTCTGAGCATGCGCAGTTGTTCACTTCTGCATTATATCAGATGGACGCGTCTACAGCCCAGTTACGCAGCATTTCTTGCCTGAGTGATCAGCGCTGGAAAGCTGTATTGTGAAAAAGGGTAGTACGACGAGGACCACAGACGGTTAGGACGGCAGCCCATAACCAGACCTGAACCTAACGCATTACATGTAACGCTTTGCTTGTACCAGCTTACTTTGTTCAGTAACGAAGTAAGGACAGAGTTACTTTTAAGAGAAGGGCAGCGTAACGTACTTTCGTTACTTTTGATGCAGTAACAAGTAAGGGTATTTAGTAACTTCTGAAGGGGAATGTGTACAACACAATTAGCCAGCCTTGCTCTTAGCGCAGCTCGCGCCTGTGATTCGCACGACGAGAAAGCGCTAGATAGACCGTAAAAGATGTACACAGGGTATGCCAGTATAGCCGCAGGTAACCCCGAGTGAACGCGTTAAAAAGCGAGGAAATATTGACGACGACAAATATTGGGAGCGACTACTGCTTCATAGAAACGACACTTTCAAAGTAACGACAAAATAACGCGTTTCATTTAAGCTGATGCAACGGGTTTCTCTTGGACCGCAGTAACGAATAACGTACTTAGTTACTTTTTGAGTAACGAAAAACGGTATTTAGTTAGTTGATATCAGTAACGTGTGTGCGCAGGAGACTCTCGGAGCCAGGCCTTCCAGTTTCCGCGTGCCCGTCGGCGTCGGCGGAGACGGCCGGGATCTATGGGCGGAGGCGGCGGCCGCTGGCTCCTCGAGCGGGGAGGACGACTGCGGCAGCAGAGGGCAGCTTCTCCGACGACGGCGACGACGACGACCAGGGCGGCGGCCTCGGTTCGACGGCGCCGCTGCGGTCGTCCTCGGGCCAGGGCATCCTCGAGTTCTCCCCAGACAAGGCAGGCCGCGACGTCACGCCCGCCAACTACGACTTCCAGGAGGCCGCGGGCTCTGGAGTCCGACGTCCGACGGACGGCGACATCGGAGCGGAACGCTCAACTCCATCGCCGGTAGGTCCGACCGATGGACCTCCGTCTAAAAACGTTGTCTGAGCCGTGTTTGTTCCTTGTGTAGTTGGCCTGTCATCGGGAGTCATCCTAAAGCTTCCTGCCCACCTGTTCCGAAGCATGCATATGTATACAGAAGCAAACATGATTGCAAGCCTACTTGAGACGTGTCCGCAGATCATTGTTTCACCATGTCTGTTTGAGCTACAGACTTTAGTTTGAGCAGTTCGATTGCGGTTTAATGATACGACTGCAGTTTAATCCGGTGACAGCGGACCCACAAAGACGACAAAAGGCCATGACAATGCACTTTTGACACCGGCATTGATGGCTCCGCACTCGAGGTGAGAATGGAGTACATGCGGAGAGCGATGGTTCGTCATGCCTCTCGCGCAGGGGGTAGTGGTGACGTCAGAACGCCGAGCCCTGATTGGCTGATCGCGGTCCCCTATCTGAGCGTCGTCTGCTCCTTTGCAACGTCGTCTGCTCGCAACGTCGTCTGCGTCTGTCTTACCTTTCCTGCGACTTTTGCAAGTGGAGAGGCCAGATTCACGAAACTATCTTACGCCAAAAATATGCGTAAGACAAAACTTAAAAACAAATTCGTATTCACGAACCGAAATTTTCGTAAGTTTTGCGCAGGTTACGACAAAATCCTACGACAGCTCCGAAGCTACGCACTTGTTACGATCAAATCAGCATGGCCGACAGCGTCGCGGTCGCGACGACCAACGGACGTTTATTTTTCTACGTGCGCTTCTCTCGCGTCCCGACTTCAAGCAGCAAGAAAAAAGTAAAAGTACTTGAACCAGACCACGACGAACAAGAACGCTGGATCCACAAACACCCGGGAAAAGCTCCAACGGCCACGATTCCACCGACACCGACCAAGCGAACTCGGCAGATAGGCCTAGCAGCCACTCCGACTCGGTGACCGTCTGCCCACGACCGGCTGGCGTGCTGAATGGAATGTGCCCGCGCGACCCTTGTGAACCCTTCCCGTATTATACTGTGATCACTGACCTCAATTTTAGATTAAGAGGTCAATCTCTTCCTCTTGTCATCTCCTTGTTTTCCGAGGCAGCGGTGACTCTCGCCGGTGAAAAAGCGGTGAATATCCGACAGACGCAGGAAAGGTAAAGGAGCCATCGCTTTGACTAGCAGACGTAAAGCAGACGACGTTAACTGCGCCAACCCGCCGACGCCGTTAAAGAATGAGAGTCTTGCCGCACACGAAAGGGGAAAAAGTATTTGGGAGGGAACTTGCGGACACTAACACGCTCACTCTCGGTTCTTAGCAAACAAACCTCGGCGTCTCAGGACACCTCGCCAGTGAGTACTTTGACTTCCCTCCTTGATGCGCGTCTGCTAGTTGTTCGACAAAAACAACGAACCGCTCGAGTTATTTCGTCTGCCTTCTCTGAAAGGCGAAGTCGAGCTCGCTCGTAAAGACCTGCACTTCCGAAAGTCGCAGGAAAGGTAAGACAGACGCAGACGACGTTGCGAGCAGACGTTGTTGCAAAGGAGCAGAACGACGCTCAGATAGGGGACCGCGATCAGCCAATCAGGGCTCGGCTTCTGATGTCTGCTTGATTTGGCTCCGCACTGGAGGTGAAATGGATTGTATGCCTAACTTGGATGTGCTTCCTCAGGCGCCATCACGAGCGTGACGAACCTGGACGAGTGCCGTGTTTGGGACGAGCTCTGCGTCTCGGTCGCACAGCCCGCGACGGCGCGATCCGGCTCGGGTCGCGCCGAGACGGCGACCTTCGGAGGACGTCCCTGCACGACGCCCAGGTGGCGACCCTGGCCACCGAGCAGCAGGCGCCAGCCACGCACAGCACCGGCGCCTCGCCCAGGCCCTACGGTGAGCGGGCAGACTTCCTCATCTGGGAGTGGGGAGCTTTCAAGGCCTCAATACACTTTATTTCACTAAGTTCGGACACAGTCGAAGGCTCGAGTACCCCGCTAAATTTAGTGAAAAAAATTCCCCGCTAATTCTAGCGGAAAAGTTTCCCGCTAAATTCGGTTAAATTTAGCGGAAAATGTGTCCATTAAATTTAGCGGAAAAATTCCCGTTCAATTTAGCGGAAAAAATTTCCTGCTAAATTTAGCAGAAAACATTCCCCGCTGAAATTAGCGGAAACTTATTTCCCGCTAAATTTGGCAGGTAATTTTTCAAGTGAATTTAGCGGCAAATGTAGCAAAGTATTTCCCACTAAATGGTAGGGAGCAAGAGAGGGAGGACGAGAGGGGAGGAGGGTCATACTCTCCCCTCCGTACCCTTCCTCCTTCTCCTCAAGAGCTGCGCTCTAATCCGGCGTTACAAGGGGTTGTAAACGTCTTTCATTTTTTTAATCATTGTTACTGCAGCAAGAAAACCGAAAGCAAAATTGTTTTATTTTTGCGCATACCGAAAATAATACCCGACGTTTTTGTTCAGTTTGTGCGCGTTGGATACTGTTTGGCTACTAAAAATACCCTCAGCTCCAGTTGGCTATCTTTCTGGCTACTTCTGGCAATTTTTTTGTGCTTGTTTTCTTCTCGAAGACCTGGCAACCCCCTGCATACAGTAAACACAGCACTGCGTGAGCATTTGTTTCTAGGCTCATGACAATCAATGTCTCCCATGCGTTTGGCTATCTCTTCGTTCCGAATCGCTGCGATGACGGGAAGCGACGAGACCTTAACAGTGTGTGGAACTCTTTTCCGACCCTGCCGCGTGGCTACGATAAACATGGGCGACATAGTCGGCTTCTGATCACGTGGTCGCTTGTCCTGGACTGCGAGTTGAAGAAGTGAACGCTGCTCGTATTCCTCAAATTTTGTCTGCGACCGCCATTGCGCGGAGAAACAAACTAACACGTGCTTTCATGGGCTATGAATGTCGAACAATTCTAAGCAGTATATATTGATAGTACAAAATCACGGTCGTCAGATCGAAACGCATGCACATGCGGAAAAGAGTGAGGCACACCGTTCCTCTTCTCATCGTCTGCAAGCGCGGGTCGTGGGAGAGTGAGAAACACGTGATCCTTCTCCTCTCCTTCTGGCACGCGTGCGCGGGAGGGCGGGACAAGACTCTGCAGCCTCCGCAATGCAAGGTGGAGCGGGCGGCGAATTCCGTTGCGGCGAATTCCGCTGCGACGAATTCCGCTGCGCGAACCCCGCTGCCAATTCCGCTGCGACGAATTCCGGCTGCAACCGAGTTCTGTTGCGACGGCGTCCGTTACGACGAATTTCGTTTGCGACATAATGATCGTTGCGACGTGTCAGGTTCAGGCGGCGGCGGTGGCCGGCGGGGCCGGTGCCGGCAGTCACTCCCAACTGGTCCCCCAAACTGTGCGTTCCGGCGGGAGCCGCCGCGACGACGCTGGTCCGGGTGGCAGGCTCCTCGGCGCAGGGCTCCAGCTCGAGCGTCACGTTGCCGGTGTCGTGCAGTCCGGCCACGGGGACGTCGCCGCCGCAGCCCCCCTTCCCGGGGCATCAGGAGTCGCAGGGTGGACGGCTCGGCGTGCTCGAGAGGAGAATCGACGACCTCGCTAGGTAAGCCCAATAAGACACCTGGCTTTTCCCCGGTAGCTCGTAAGTAGGGTTTCGTATTTTCGGTTAATATTGATAAACCCCTCAAGTTAAACCACGGGCTGGTTTAATCAAAACCGAGACGAACCGAAAAACGCCGAATTGGAGCAGTTCTCTAATAGGGAAAAACATTATGGTACTTCATTTCATCTTAATTCCAGACACAGCCGGCGCTACGTGGAACTCGAATCAATCCAGCAGCGACCAAATCCCGAAAACACGATCCCAGGGTTCCGTGTTTTCGGGGTTTATTTCTCCGAAATCGTGGGTGGTTTTTGGGGGAGTACTACTTCCCGCATATTAGGCGTTTTCCGGTGTTGTCGGTTGAAGTCAGGTAGGCTGAAATGTCGTGACTCCAAAGCGTAATACGAGCAATGCGGC
>JAZHYW010016430.1:0-10573 GCA_037355805.1 Ixodes ricinus
TTGTGCCTTTAAGGATCGGAGTACACGAGCAGGAATTGCAATGAACGGGAAGGTGACCGCCCGTAGATCTTAGTGAACGATCATGCTCGAGAAGGCGATCGTTTAGGCACCGTCAGTTTGGCCCATAGCTTTGCACACGTTGAGTGGGATTTTGTACACCACGCCAATTGAACATGGCACATAAGGGTGGCTGTAGCGTTTCTGGCACTTATTTTTGTTGAGGTCATCACTATGAGGCGAACCTTTGAACAGATTTGCGCCATTCTTTTGGGAGCAGAAAACACCACAGGCACATCGTACCTTTGGGCTGTCTCTTTTTAAATTATGCGAGTTTTTGTATGTATGGTAAAACAACCTTTCGTTTCTGTTGATCTCTAGGGTTCCTTCGCTGAATCCCTTTAGTCTTGCGTACCAAGGCCGCCACCACCTCGTTTAAAACCTGTGATGGAAAGCCTGACTTTTGGAGTCTCTCAACGAGCGTTAAAACTTTCTACGCAAACAGTGTGAAAGCAGGACTTCGTAGAGTGCAGCCCCAAGTATGGTAATCGTAATCCCCCTTTTAACAACTTTCCCCTGAAGAGCAGGACGCGCGCTTGTAGCCTTTCCTGCGGTACGACACAAGGTGAAACCAGAGTATAGATATTGCTACGGACGTGTCCCCGTCAGCCTAAATCGTGCTTCTTCGCTCATCGCACATATGCCATCTGCCAGAAATTCTCTAGGAGCATGCAGAACACCAGGGCCACTTGCTGGCATCACGTTGGCCGTCTTCACGCGAGCCTCTTGTAAGAACGGGCGCCGCTCTTTGTCGCTCCTCTGAACACTGCTGCCTGTCGTGTCTTTCAGGAACGTACTCCTCCTCTTCTTCCTTTCATGTATAAATTCAGTTGCGAGTCAGCGCTTGTGTCCTGCATGTTCCTTTTCTCTGTCCTTGTCTTTTTGTGCGCTGTTCTGTTCATCATGTCATCATACCAACTCGCCCAACTTACAAACACTTCAGTTGGTTCAGGTGGTGAAACGTAGGGCAGCCACAGCCGGCGTCTCGGGCATACAGAAATATTCTGGTAGCGTACCACGTGATCGTATAAACCAGAACACAAAAGTTACGTTTGACTGCGTTTGACTGCGTTGCGGCTGCGAGAAACCAGGACATCCCAGCTGCTTAAATCGCGTGCCAAGATGATTCCTTGAATTGGATTCCACGCTTCATACGAAACACAGATGTGCCGGTGACTAGCTTTCGGTTCTCGATGCAACGCAGTCCAACGCACTCAGACGCAGAATGTCCTGAACCGGCCTTAAAGGCACGTTTATACTCCAACGTAACGTCGACGAGCGCGGCGTAGCGCAGCGCGCGCGTATTGATTGGCCACAGCTCTCGAGTTCCTGGGTTGCCGGCCAATGAAAGGCGCGCGTTCTGCGCTACGCCGCGTTCACTGCGCTCAACGTCGGAGTATATACAGCCCTTAACTCTTTGCATTGTGGCCTCTTTGAGTCGCGCGTGAGCTTCGTTAGCGCGTATGTATAATAACTCAGTGCAATGTAATGACTGCAACATATTATCCATGTTTTATTATATAAGCTTATAGGAAAGCCAGGAGTGGATTAAGGGAGATAGCCGGGACTGCCCTCCAGGGCAATGACGACGTCGCCGACTAACAAAATTCTTAAAGTTGGGCGCATAACATCTAACGCTCGGGGCTATGTTCTCCGCCGCACGGGATGCCCTGTCTCGCACTGAATGTGAACACGGCGTTTTCCTGGCGCCACGTCCGCATGCTGCTGTAGTAGATCCTGCATGGTCGAGAAGAGAACCGACGCAAGGATATTCTCTCAGATGCATTTTGGCACAGACAAACGCACAAAACCCAAGCACGGTCCCACTAAGTCCCCGAGAGTACAGATAATGTCCCGCGATTTTCTCGGAGCACCAATTATTGGTCTTCCTTTCACCAGATCGGCCAATGAGGAGGAGCTATTGATGCCCTGCTCCCCAATGGCCAAACGGTTCCAGTGTCAAAAGGAGTGACTGCTGCTTTTGTAGCCACTGGGACTGCATGACCTTTCAGACGGTATACCAGTAGCCCGTTCTCATCGGCTTAACTGAATATTTGAGGACAGAGATCGGTACTCTGAGAAAATCGCGCTACAATTTACACATGTATATTGTCCACGACAGCTTAGGAAACGCAGGACGCAGCTGATTATCTTCGCACTTCTTGCTTTTTGATTCGTCCGTCGGCGTTCTGATTGGTTAATGTCGCACATTGGCTGCGGATAGTAAAAAAATATGAGTCGGGACTCTCACAGCGCCTTGCGGTTCTTAAGTTGCCTGTGACTATAAAGAATCCTCGAAGTGTACGATGTTTCGAACGTTGGTTATACGAGCGCGAAAGTTGTTTTTGAATCAACGCCTTTTAGGCACTGTCATTCGCCTCGCACACCAGACTGTACATTCACTGACTCATCCCATAGGGGTAGTAGACACCCGACTTACAGACACGCACACGCTATACCAAGAAAGGGCCTTCACTTGTTACTCGCTAAAGTCATTAACTATAGTCGGTGACCGGTTAAGTGTTCGGGGGAGGCTCTTCCCACCTATTTTCACTTTAGCGGAGCGTAGCCTAGAGAGCAGGTGGCCTTCTCTCCAGCGTTTGCTCTGCTAAAGTGGAAAGAAGGTAGGAGGACTTCCTTTGAACTCTTAACTTCATCGACTGTAGACTACTCGTTGTCAATTTACACAGAACAAGCGCGGCAGTTTACCATAAAATTAAGTCTTAAATTTTCTCTTTGCATTTTTTTTAAATACGGTGACAGGTGAATCGAATAGACCTCAGTGATATCGCGAGTTCTAAGGATTAAGATTTGGAATTATTAGGAAGGATGTACGGACGCAGTTGAACTTTCGGCAATAAAATCATGGTTACAGAGTCTAGCCTAAATGATTGTCTTCGCTTGTCGTTCTCGCGCTTCTGGGCTAGGCCTGGAGCACAACAAGAACTATAACTGGGGGTTAGGACCGCGTGTCTTGTGTTGTACACGTTCCTCAGAACTGATTTTGTATTGTTGCTCATTCAGAAAGCAACAAAAGCTACGCAACTCGTTCCTGTCTGTAAAAAAGCACCCGAGTTGTGATTTCGCTCAACCCAAAAACGGCTGAGTAACGACTTTACAAGTTATCATTTCTAACTATTGTCACTGACAGGACAAGAACGGCATAGCGGAATTTCATTTGTGCCGCCTCCATCGCGAGCTTCGTATTGTTACCTTCAAAAACATTTCGGCATCTAATCGGCTTAGAGCGTGCACCCGTGATCAAAGCACGACAGTAAGGCAACGGGCTCCTGTTGGAGGCTGCGCATCCCAAAAGAGATATCCTGCGTTTCTTGCCCCGTCGGTGAATATGCGGAGCGCAAGTTCGTCAGCTTCCTGCACAGGGGTTGCGATGATGCCAGAACGCCGAGCTCTTATTGCCTGATTAAAAAATAACAAAAGACTGTAGACCTCAAGGCATCTAGTATTGAGGTCTACTGCCACTATTCTTTCAATCAAAGCCAATCGAAACTCGGCGTCGTTCTGAAGTCACCGCCACTCCTGACCAAGAAGCGAGCGACTTGCTCTCCTCAAAGACCGTTTTTTCTGTGGCGGCTGCCATGTTGAGTTCTGACGTAGCTCTGTTGGTAAAAAAACAGCAAATCACTTTTTCGCCGACCGGAACGCGCTAGAATAGACTTATTCCAAAACCCAAAGCGCCTCATCGCGGCGTAATGCCACGTTATGCATTGTGGGAATCAGTGGGGAAGCAAAAGCCATGCATACGCGCTCCGCTCCTGGCCCGCAGGTTTCTTGAATGCAACACGCGCGGTGACGGATTTATGGGTGTAGTCTATTCAAGGGGTTTGTGCCAGTGGTTCTACATCTTTCTTGGCTATACTTTTCTTTATTGCAGCTATGTTCAAACTGATTTATTTTAGTTTTGTCGCCCAACCCAACTACGTCATATTTCAAAATGGCGACCGCGTAGCACGAAAACGGTCTATTGGCGCCAGGATGTTTTGCTGGAGCCCTCTTAAATTCCATCAGTGACGTCACAATTAGGATTTGTTCATCGTAACGTCACAAGCTGCGATATTAGCTACTTATCATCAGTTGCGAATGGCAAGTTCGATGATGTCAGTAAAGATTCAGGGTGCAAATTTTGACGCCGCCTCAATTTTTAAACCAACAACGTCAAAGCTGACAGTCGAACATCGCCCATATTTCTGTTGATAATACCAGAATTCTCTGATTGGATTCGTCCGCTCATCAGAAGGCGGCGGTTACGTTTACCCTCCTCACCCTACCCTTCCCATAATCTCCTTTCCCCTTCCCCCGTCACGATTGGAACATTTTATCAAGTGATCGTGATCTATCCATTCCTTCAATAAATGTCCTTTCTCACTCACTTAAAATTAATCCCACTAAAGACATCTAAGGGGAGTTTGGCCAATCGTGAACAAAAACCGACCCCAGCGACGCTTTTGGTTGCGCATGTCGCCAAAAGAGCGTTACGTGTAGCGTATAGCTTTTTAAGTCTGTCGTCTTCAGAGTCGGGGAAGTGGCGTGCGTCGACGCGGGCCTCCCCTCACCAGAAGCTGTACGCTGCGAAGCCGAGCCAGGTGGACGTCTGGAAGAGCATGAAGGGAACGACGACCACGGTGAGGGCCCAGTGGAGCTGCGAGGCCACGGTGAACATCGCGTACGCCCAGGCCATGTACAGCGCCGGAACCATGGACATGGTCAGCAGGACGGCGAACAGGAGTCCGCACTGGTACCTCCGTGCAGAGCGGGCCGTCAGCCAATCCAAGACAGACTGCGCATGCCCAGCACTGCCTTCCATTTCAAGCTCCTTCTACCCCTATTTCTGTACCGACCATTTTTCGCACGGCGGACGAAATATGCTTTTTGCAGAAGTGGCAGCGGCTGCTATGCTCGCGGTTCATGTACGACTCCAGGCAGCTGATGTGGGCCCAGCGCAAGGTACCTTAAAGAAAGAACAATCGTCTATGGAGGGTAGACGTCATTTCAAGAAGTATACTAAGTACGGTTACTTGGAACTCGTTTGAATGCAAACTAAATAAGTCGCTCGGTATGCAGTCACTATACACGACGCACGTAAGAATCTCGGTCTCGGCTGACATTATGAACCCTTCGAGAGGGTCCCTTTGGGAGAGATACCTGTGATCGTACTTCCACCTTCCCAGTCTCGGAGTCGCTGTTAACGATTTACCGTCACCAACATGCCCGGTCGTTTCTGGAGACTAAATCGCGGTCTCCAGAATACGATCTTATTCCCTTTAATTTCGTGGCATGACCCAATCATCGCCAAGGCCAGTCAAGCGCAGTGAATGCGACCCAGTCTTGCGCTTTTAGCGTGTGTGTCGGTGTTCTTACGTCTTCCAGCTTTTTATTCTGATCTGACTTACGGGGAAGCAAAGGATAGTCCGCGAAAGAAGAACGTCGACTCGTTTGCCCACTCGCGGCACGACTTTTCCAAGTTTGACCACTCCAGTTCACCGTGCTCCAGTTTCACTCGCCTTACAGGGGCTGCCATCTTGTAGCCATCGATTTCAGCTCCGCTACGCTGCTCTGAATGGAAGCTGAGGAATTTTGGCACTCTGAGAAGAGCACGGTGACCCTGCGCCACTAAACCCTCTTCAATATTTGTAACTTCGGTATTCACTCGGATAAGGACTGACCGGTACCTCGTATATATCACGATTTCACTTCAGGATCTACCATGCACTCCCTTCCGGCACTTATAACCCACGCGAAAATTGCTGAGTCACTAGGTTGTGAACACATGCCCGGAGTGGGATATATTACAAAAATTAAAGTTACTGCGCACGTCCAAACCGCGTTCCACACCCCAGTACACAAAGATGGCAGCGCGCAGATGGCGAATATTGGAATAGTCTACAAGTGCCCTTGGTTCGAACCGGCGACAAATGGGAGCGGCCTTCCTACTCACTGCGCTTCCTGCACCTGCACGGCGCCACCATCTGTTCGGGGTGGCTGTCCAGGCCGCAGTACCTGCACACCAGGTGGTGGGTGAGCGAGGCCCGGCTCGATTGCCGCACGGCGACGGCCGCGCGGGCACGGTTCTTGATCGCTGTCCTGACCGGGCCGCCGGCAGAGGGACCACCGGACGAAGGTTCGGCTACTCTCCTCACCCTGGTCCCCTCTGCGTCTGTCCCGGTCAGCGGAACTGGACGAGAAATGCAATAGGTCCTCGAGTAAGAAGACAGAGAGTCACGCAGTGCTAAAGTAAAATCTAAAGAGTAACGTCAATTTGTTTTTGTTTTTAAAGCTTGGAAGAATTATTTTGCAGTAATTACGGAAAAAACGACACTGCAGGTAAAGACACACACACACTCAAAAGTCTCAAATTTTGAAGCCTTTGAGTGTGTGTGTCGTTACCTGCAGTAACGACACATATTTTGCAAGCCTCAGGTAATCGGAAGATCTGAAGAATTCAGCGATAGATTTACATTGGATTACAGCAACCATTTACTTTACC
Organism: Ixodes ricinus; assembly: GCA_037355805.1. Taxonomy (NCBI): domain Eukaryota; kingdom Metazoa; phylum Arthropoda; class Arachnida; order Ixodida; family Ixodidae; genus Ixodes; species Ixodes ricinus. Next base: position 6,563 of record JAZHYW010016430.1, read on the forward strand.
AACTGCGAGTTGAGAAGAGATTGATTCCAGCAATATATCAGGGAGCATTTTAAGGGTTTGTTTGCTTCAAACCAAATTGCCTATAATAAGTGCTAATTGTTTTGAACCCGTTTTTTTTCTTTTTGTGTTTGTTTAAATCTGAGTTTGAATGTATTGTATGCATTCACGGTTGTGCAGGCTGTTTCTTTGTGCTATTGCTTTAGTATAGTGTTGTTTCTTTCGTGTGGTAGTTCACTCATGTTTTGGATTTGTCATATTGTTATCATTGTATAAGTTCCTAGCGTTTTGTAGTCATTGTATAGATTTCTTTGCTATCTGCATCGCACAGCGTCGGTAAGGTGCCCAGCTGCTTTTTTATTCATACAGCGAGATTTAAATGAATTTTCTCCCTTAAATAATTCTTAAATTAGTTTCGCATGCTCCGACACTGTACTTTACCATGAATCTGCTGCTATGGGGCGTATTTTGTTTTGTGAGATTATCATGGATCATACTTGCCTCAAGTAAAAGTTACAAATAAAAAACATATTTTCCTACTTACTAACATCGAGTTAAGACGTTCTGATTCTAGTACGTAAAAAAGAAAAATCAGTGTCATTGGGAAGATTGAACCAATAAAACCACGAGAGTCAATATTTCGTTCTAAATTGTATCTTTTTTTCCTTAAAGAGGCTGTGCAACGATATTGAGTTGGACCTCTTCTCACTTTACATCAGCTTATTGACACTAGTGGGACTCAAGAATGCTGGACGCAATGCCACTGACCAAGAAGCGTCTTCGTCGCGGTAGAATTCCAAGAATAAAAGAGAAAAATGCGACCCCCAGGAGTGCGTCATCAAGCTATGCGATCCACGCTGTGACAAAATTTTAATGCCGCTCATACAGTGGACACGAAGACTGCGTGGGCATTTGATTTTGGCTCGTGACCATCAATGCCGCAACATGAATTCGGGTAGTGGCTTGGGCCCAATTGCTGGGATGACGGAAATAACCGATCGTTAACAATGCGCGGAAAAAAATGGGTTGTGTTTATGCTCATACAGCCTAGAACTTAGTCTAGCTCAATGGGTGACTTGTCTCCCAGCTGAAGATGAGCCATTTTGTCAGTGCAGTACAACCGCTAGCCTGGGGTCTTTAACATGCACCACACAGTAATAATACAGCACTCCACGCCGGTACGATGCTCATTCAGATCGAAACAGAGAGAGGTGTGGATCGAACCCAGGATCCCTTAGTAACAATGCGTGGAACTCAGCGCGCGCCTGTGCTCTGCCAACCCCAACACGTGACTATGTTAAAAGCATTGGCGGTATATAAGATATATAATCGGCTCCAGTTCACAAGGTCGCTTTTTCTGGCTGCGAGTTGAGGGGATAAACGGTGTTCGTTTTTCTTGGATTTTTTCTGCGACTGCCATTGCGTTGTGGGTTTTGTCAACTTTACCCCTGATCCTCACTGAGGTAGATACCCACTCCGTAGTCCGCTCTTTGAGCGGCTACGGCCGGGTTTGTTCATTGACTGCCTTTTTGGGCACCGGTGGACGAGAGGCAACACCAACACAGTGAGTCCGTTTTCCACGTGTTTATTGACTCAAATGCCAACACGCTTCGCTCTTAGACAGCAAAAGTCTGGGCGCTGGCTCATTTGCCAGTATCACCCGATCGTTTTCACGCGCTGCCGCAATAGACAGATTCCCGGGAAGTCGGAGGCCCACAAAGAAAAACCGAGCTCCGTAGAGCCAGGGCCTCCGCCGACGAGAGCCCCCGGCCCTCCTTCGGGGCCGGCTTATGTAGTCTCGGAGATGGACGCGCCCGGGGAGGCCGGTAGCAGCCGCGTCCACTATCACTCTCAGGGGTTCGCCGGCGGCACATTCACCGTACGTGGGGGAGGAGTGCCGTCCCTTTCGGAGAATACAGCCTCGGTTCCTCTTATCCGAGTAGCCACGCCATTGGTGACGACGACTCCCATGGCCTGCTTGAAGCTAGACCTAGGGTGCCTACATGTTTCCGCTCCGCTTTAGGGTGGCGCCAACTTCTAGTTGCCCTTTCCCAGATCCTCTCCCACCGCCATTTTTTCCCACTTCTTATTTCGCTAAACGTAAACAACGTTGAGTTTCTGTAGTTTCGACACTCCGACAACACTGTGAGGCCACTTCCGTTTCCGTTCATAAGAGGAGTCGGAGGCTCAGCGGGATGGCGGTCGTCGTGGCTGTCGCTCTCTTTATTCGGGTGTTTCATATTTTGAAGTTGCGAACAGGATGTGTGCGTTGCTTTTATCGAAACGCGAGTTCCCGCGACAAAATGAAACGCAACAGACCGGCATTGAATGCCGAAACCTCGCCGTCGGAACGAGAGCGGTGAGCGCAGTGGCGGATCCAAGGGGGGGGGGGGCGACGGGGGCAGCCGCTCCCCCCCAAACCAAGTCGACCCCCCCTCCCCCCTTCTCGGAGGGCAATTTGACATGGGTGGACCCCCGGTGCACGAGAAAGAATGGGAAAATAGTATCCTTACAAAATTTTCGCCCCCCCCCTCCCCCAAAACGGAGTTCTGGATCCGCCCCTGGGTGAGCGCTCCTTAGCCCTAACGAGGATTAGCGGCGTAGTCCGAGCGCACGACCGGCGTGTGTGACAAAATGGTCGACGAAAACAGCGGAGGTTGCCATGGTAACGAGGTAGGCAACACTGGTTTGTCGGCAACAGGTATGACAAACGTTGTCGCCACCCTAAACAGCGGAGCGGCGGAAACATGTAGGCACCCTAGCTAGACCTAGATAGGTATATGGGGAACCCCATGGTTCCCACAGCGTAGAGAAAAAAGCAACGGATGTTTCATAGTTCATACATGTCAAGGAATAATCCTAAGCTGTATTTATTGAAAGTAGAAAAATCGTTACATCGCCCCTTTAAAGAAAATACTTTATTGGCCTACAAAAACGCCATTTCACTTTTACTAAGCCAGGAAAGAAATTTTGTTTTCTACTTGTATATTTTTTATTAGGGTAATCTTTACTACATTATTCTCACAAACAAAAAAATGTGCACCACTTATCTATACTTTTGTGGTAACTTAGTATATGAGCATGAAAAACTGAGATTTGTTTAAAGTGGGTTAGATTCATCTGCTTCCGTCTGTATATAATATTTGTCTTTAGTAAGCGGTATTTACAAACATTCTTAGATAAAAGGCTCACGTCGGGTTTTTAACGCGACAGCGTTAAGGATCTCGAGTCGCGCGCAGAAAAGCCGGCCTCGATGGCGTGGCAGAAAAGCCGGCGTTGGCGGCGTGACGCGTATCCTGAATGGTCAATAGGGTCATGACGTCACAGTCACATGACCTCGCGCGGGAATTTCAAACAACCCACAACACTCACGGTACACGTGACGTTACGCGTTGAATGAAAGTGATTAAAAACTTGACATGTAATGCGAACTAAAGGTCTCAAATGGTTTCGATTCATAAAGTAACTAATTTGCCTTTAAAAAAATTTAAGAATTTTAGGCGGGATTAGAACCCTCGACCCTTCGGTGGCGAGCCAGACACACTAGATGACTACGCCAAGCAAGGCCAACATCGCGTAGAAGACAAGGCCTTAGTGCTGACATTTTCGCGTCACCAGCGAAGGCCATCGCTGGACACAAGATTGGAAACGAGTGCTCCACCAGCGCTCGGCTTCGAGTCAAGTTTGAGCCGAACGTTGACGCAATCGTCGTGTCCAATCTGTGACAAGCGTTGGCCTTTGCTGATGGCGACATCTCTATCAGCACTACGGCTTTGTTATCCAGGAGGTGTTGACAAGGCACGGTTGCATGGCGAATGAGAAGGCGATGCGAGCGGGTCCCGATAACGCTATCGCGTTCCACTCTTAAAGGCTAAGCTTAAGCGTCCTCCAAGTTTTACATCTAATGACAAACATGCTTCTGTGCGGCGCCGACTGGCATGACGGTGCCGGTTTTAGGAAGAAATTGCCGGCAGAAATAAATGGAATAAATGGGGGAGCAAATTGTCCACACCA
>JAZHYW010016433.1:0-15249 GCA_037355805.1 Ixodes ricinus
TTTTTAATGCGAATAGCATTCTTTGGATACTTCACGCACTTTTCGTCTATGTATCTATCTATCTATCTGGCTATCTAACCTCTTACGCCGCGGGTCGATAAATAAATAAAAAAGACCGGCGCCGGCTGGGATTCGAACCGTTGACCCTTCGATCAGCAGGCAGACGCGCTAACCACAGAGCTATGAAGGCAGTCATTCAACGCATTTAAACGGTTGTTTATATCTTTACCATAGACGCGCTTTACAGCGCTGTCACAGCACGGTGCGCGCGTGTCCATGCACGAGGGCTCATTCCGCCTCGTGAGGCTGAGCACGGCCGCTAGCTCACCCCTCTCCCGCGCTCGGGAGAGGGTGATGTAGCGGCCGTGCTCAGCCTCACGAGAGCGGAATGAGCCCTCGTGCATGGAACGCGCGCGCACCGGTAGCTGTGACAGCGCTGTAAAGCGCGTCCTATGGTAAAGATATAAACAACCGTTTAGAGTACCGTTGGTTGAGACTAGCTGAGACGCCAGAAAGTCTGGTCGGTACCATTTTGAGTGTTTGTGCGTATGGCGCGTGCTTTGCTCGCCTTCCTAAGTGACACAAACGCACGTGCTGGGCTGCGGAGATCGTGCGCAGGGCTGTGAAAGTGTCAACAAATTTAGAATCGCCTCAAGAGTGGGCTGGCGTATCTAGAGTGTGCCGGCCACCTGACGAACGCGCATAACTCCGCACCGTTTGATGCTATTCGCATTAACGTAGATAATCATTCCCAAAGGATGGGTTCTGCTGTTTTTGCCGTTGCGTCATGGGGTAGTGCTGAGTTTCGGGTTGCGTTTCGACTTCATTATTACTGCTTATGGTTGGTGAAATGCAGAGCCAGTGGTTCTTCTAGTGGATCAGCTTGGATCCGCTAGAAGCCGTGAATGCACCTCCACCGCTTAAGTCAACGGTCCATGTCAGAAAGAGAATGTGTGGTATGGAACGTGGTTATATGCGCATTTGAGCATTTGACCGCAGCGCCCCTCTCGTCTATAAACGTTAAGCCAATGCATGCAAGTTTAACGCGATTATATACGCATATGACCGCAGCGCCCTCTCCTAGCATAGACGTTGAGCGGCTACATGCAACGTTTCATCCATGACATCCTGAGCTCTTGAGTTACTACATCTCAGAGCCCCCTACTCGTCCCGCAGTCGTGGCCGCGTGGTTAAGGTGATAGACTAGAAATCCATTGGGGTCTCCCCTACAGGTTTGAATCCTGTCGACTGCGCAAACATTTTTTTTTAAGAAGACAGATGGGATGGCAGGCGATGTGAGCACGGACACCGGACGAATGGACAAGGCTAGACCCTAAGGAGCTTTGCCCCTAAAAGCCCGGAATATTCAATCTTATCCGATCCAAGCACAAGCTGATCGGGGCGCGCGTGGTTAGCGTGGCGGTGTACTAAGCTGGGTGCATTGATACACCTATAGGATTTTAAGGTAGAGGAGGGGCTCATGGTCGGTGTACAAATCACTGGCTGGGTAACGGAGGGTTAGTCTTTCAAAAAAAGGGTGCATGTGCGCGCGATGCACCCGACTACAACTTTTTTTCTTAGAACGCAGTCGGGGAGTAAATATCGTGGAGCACTAACCGAAAAATCGCGAATGTGGTATTGGCGCTAAGAGTGCCGCGCAGCGACTAGAGCGATATTGTTAGCGTGAAGATGACATCGGCGCTGTTTTCGCATTTTATTTTCAAAGAACAACGACGGCACAATATTTTAGCACTTTTGGTAATGTTCCAAATGAACATATCACACGACAGTGCTAGTTAAGAACAATAGCCTTTCAAGTCTAGCGAAAAAAAAAACTGAAAATGGTGATCATTTGCTTGCGCTAACAGCGTTCGTACGATGCACGCACTACAATTCTGCCAACCACTCGCTCATGATGCTTTCCTCGCTGCCCGTCGTCATGCCAAAGTTTCGTCAACGCGATGAAAGTTCTGAGGCCAGATTCAGCGAAGCGAAGCTTACGAACAAAAACGTACTTACGACAAAACTTGAGAACAAATCTGAATTCACGAAACGAAATGTTCGTAACTTTTGCGTGGTTTACGAACGAATCCTACGACAGCTCCGAAGCTGTCTTACGCACTTCTTACGATCAAATCCACATGGCCGACAGCGTCGCTCGGTTACGTGGCCGCGACGACCAACGGACGTGTATTTTCTACGTGCTCTTCTCACGCCTCCCGACTTCAAGCAGGGAGAGAAAAGTAAAAAGTACTTGAAACAGACCACGACGAACAAGAACGCTGAATCCACAAACACCAGGGAAAAGCTCCAACGACCACGATTCCACCGACTCCGACCAGATAGGCCTAGCAGGCACTCCGACCCCTTGGCCAAGACATTCCGCCCACGACCGGCTGGCGTGCTGAATGGAATATGCCCGCGCGACCTTTGTGAACCCTTCCCGTATTATAGTTTGATCGCTGACCTCAATTTCAGATTAAGAGGTCAATATCTTCCTCTTGTCATCTCCTTGTTTTCCGAGGCAGCGGTGACGAACGCTGTCGTCGAAAAGGGACTCATAGATTCTGTCTCCTTGCTTTGTGTGATATAGAGCTCAAATAAACGCCGCATGGATTACCTTCGCAACACGGTATGTACACTTTTGTTATTAGTAAGCCATTTTTATTCTGACACGACTGCATCTCACTGTAAATCGCTATAACAGTTCTTGGGTCGCAATGTCGGTCCAACCTTTCTTTGCCGAGTGTCACGTAAGTATCGAGTTGCAATCGTAAAGAATCGGTCCCGAAGCGCTTACCAATTCGCGGGCCAACAGCGCGAATCCAGCACTTCGATCAAACGCGCGCGTCTGCTCCGGGAGTGAACAGGTATTGCGTGGCTCTTGCTGACACTCTGTAGTTCAAACGTATCTTTTTTAACGTCGGCTCGCTCTGCATCTCTGAGGCCGCGAAAAACGCCGCGGCAATTTGTTTCCATCTACGTCGCTTTGCAAACGACTGACATGGGCCGTCTCTTACCAACGATAATAGTTGTGTTGACTTCATAGCGATCGAGTCCGTAGCAGTCAACAGAAGCGGTTACGCATCCCGGCCTCGGCATTCGGGCGTGTTTAAATCATGTTAGCGTCGACATATCACTGCGCACGGACACGAACCCCAGACAAGCGGTGGCAGAAAGGCCGCCTGTGTTTGTTGTTAAATCCACGTTCTCCGAACGGCTCCGAACCATGCCAGTATCTCCGATTGGTTGTTCATGCTGCCGAAGACGCCGTCACCATAGCAACAGCACCGGTATGTTCTAGTTTTTCGTACGAGAACGTCGCTTTCCTCCACTCACTTAAGAACGCGTTTGTGAATACCGATTTCTCCTTCTTCTTACGATGTTCTTAACTTACGAACTTCTTAGCTAAGTTGTCGTAAACTAAGAAGCTCTTCGTAAATCTGGCCTCAGATTATAGAGTCCCTGCGGCGAAACTGAATATCAACACTCCTGGCCATACACTTGCCGGCCATGATTATGTCTTCGGCGGCCAAGCTGAAAATCAGCACTGCCGGCCAGCCATTTGGCGATCCCGTTTATGTCTGGTGGCCAAGCTGAAAATCGGTACTTCTAGCCGAACACTTGCCGACCGTGTTTATGTCCCCGGCGGCCAAGTTGAAAATCAGCACTTCTGGCCAAACACTTGCCGGCCGTGTTTATGTCCCCGGCGGCCAAGCTCAAAATCAACACTTTTGGCCGAGGACTTGCCGGCCGTGTTTATGTTCACGGCGGCCAAGCTGAAAATCAGCACTTCTGGCCAAACACTTGCCGGCCGTGTTTATGTCCCCGGCGGCCAGGCTGAAAATCAACACTTTTGGCCGAGCACTTGCCGGCCGTGTTTATGTTTACGGCGGCCAAGCTGAAAATCAGCACTTCTGGCCAAACCCTTGCCGACCGTGTTTATGTCTCCGGCGGCCAAGCTGAAAATCAGCACTTCTGGCCAAACACTTGCCAGCCGTGTTAATGTCCCCGGCGGCCAAGCTGAAAATCAACACTTTTGGCCGAGCACTTGCCGGCCGTGTTTATGTTCACGGCGGCCAAGCTGAAAATCAGCACTGCTGGCCAAACACTTGCCAAGCGCGTTTATATCTACGGCGGCCAAGTTGAAAATCAACACTTCTGGCCAGGCGCTTGCCGGCAGTGTTTATGTCTCCGGCGGCCAAGCTAAAAACAGCTAGTTTGTGGCCGGACTCTTGCCGGCCTTGTTTATGTCTCCGGTGGCCAAGAACTAAAAGTGGCCAAGCTGTCCAGACACTGGCCAACCGTCGGCCGATCGAAAGTCACTTTGTGGTGCTGTTTGGGTTCTGTCCCTCAAGCCTCCACTGGCTTCGACAGACCAGTTACTTTATTCCGTATTGAAGATATTGGAAATAAATTTATTATTATTGTTATGATTATTAGTCCTTGTAATTATTAGTAGCTCCTAGTAATTTGGAGCTAAGAGCAGAATTTTGTTGCGCGAGAAAAAAATTGAATAGATGATTCGATCCTCAAAGCGCCGCTACTTCCAAAACAAAAGTTTCTTGGAGACAAAGTACAATCCACGAGAAACCTGGGACTTAATAAACGCATTTCGAGGGTAGGCATCTAGGCAACCCACAATTGCATTGCTAGAGAAGCATTTCGGTTCAGACTTGCAGTCAACTGTGAATGACGCCAACAAGAAAATTGCGACATCATCGGGAATTGCCAGGGATTCGGGTACATCAATCACTCCTAGTCATCTTGACAAAATATCTCCATCTGCTTTTTTGCTCCCAATCAATAAACACACATTGCGATCAATTGTATTCGGTTTAAAGCGGTAAAAGTCTCCAGGGATCGATTGCATACGAATTGGAGACCTCTGCCGAAATTGTGGAAACTATCAAAAACGTCATTCTTATCATGATGAATGGTATCATGTCGTCTTGCAACATTTCTGCTGCATTAAAAACCACACACGTAAAACCACACTCAAAGGGGAACACCAGTCGGATGGACTGCTATCGCCCCATTTCAATCTTGCCGTGCGATTTGCGAGATATTGGAAAAACACATGTCCAATATGATGACTAGTTTTGTTGACACATCTGAAAATTTATCAGAGGACCAATACGGTTTCGTAGCTGGACCAGGGCACTCAGTCCGGCGCTAGGATTTGACGATCTCATAGCACACTGCATTTGATAATAACCTATTTACGTGTGCCCTTTCCTAGGTGTTGCTAAATCGCTCGATATGAGTCAGCCATAAGTTTCTTCTTCAGAAACATTCTAACTGGCTTCCGCGGTCCATTTTTTGCATTACTAGCAAACTTCTTGTTTGATCTACCGCAAATTGTAAGTATTGAAAATTTTAAAAGTTCGCGCGTAATGATAAAAGCGGGAGTTCCTCAGGGATCAGTTCTGTCACCCCTACTTTTTAATTTGTATGTGAACGACATCTCAACCAGAGTATCCAACTGCAGAATATTTCAGTATGCAGACGATACTGTTCTCATATCTCGTCATCTGAATTATTACGAAGCAATACATCTATTGAAAGTGGACGCGCGCAGTTAATGGACTGGTTTCACGAAAATCTAATTAGAATTAACATGTCCAAGACAAAATTTGTCTGGTTTAGAAATCGAAAATAAAATTGAATCTACGCTCGTCGGTTGTCTTACACAAATCAAACTGTTGTGGCAGCAAATGACTTCCATACATTTTGACTCGGATATGTCCTGGAACACGGATCTCTCACACATATGTAACAAACTTTGAAGTGTTAGTTGTTTACTGTTTATTCAGAACGTGTTTATGCCATTTACAATTAGAGCTAATCGCGCATGCTCTAGGCTACAGCATACTTAGGTACGGCATCACTCTGTTCGCTAATTGCTCAAAACTATGGCATACAAGATAATTCGTATTCTAAAAGGCTCATTGAAAAGCGTCCGGATACCAAATGAATTTCACATCCGACATAGAACTCCTTCGGGAAACTCTGCAATTGCCAACTTTTATTCTCTATTTCTACAAAGCGTTGTGCTTCGCCACTTCAGGAGCGATGACTTTAAGCGTCTCTTCATTTCTCAAAGGAATTTTCGCCACGTAGTTCGTTTTGAAACCCCGTGATGCTTCACGCGTTACGGTAAGAGGGTTCGCTCATATTACGTTCCTCTCATTTTCAATCAGCTTCCAGAGCGTACTCTCAGAAGCTACAACGAGAGAAATTTGAAGAAAATGTTAACTAATTTCAACATTGCATAATTTAGTATACTTCTCAATGGAATCAATAATTTGTTTTACATATCATTTTACGGAAATGTGATTGCTCCTGCTCAAGAAGAGTTATATACTCTACGATATTTCTTCCGGTCTACTTCAGCCCATTTGTGCCTGTGCGTGTGTGTGTATGTGTGTGTGCGTCTGTGTGGGCGTCTCGGCCTGTCTCTCAGACTGCAATCACTCCCGAGTTAACGACTTGGCGCTGTTCTTCCTGTGGTTTAACGGTGCAACAAGAATGACATTTGTTCGTGTATAAGTGAGTGTAGATACGTATGTGCAAGCAATAATATATTGCAAGCAAATGATAATCTAAACATTTTGATAGACAACTTAGCATACTGGGTCTGGGCCCATAAGCCCATGCAGGCTTTGCCTAGTCTCGCTAATTGAACTCAATAAAATTAATACTATTATTATTATTATTATTTTTTCTATGGGCGTCATCATACAAGCCCTCTGCAGGCTTCTGATATGCCCGTATTTAATACTTCAATTCCAATGTGTGTGAAAATAAAATGTATTATTATTATTATTAATATTATTATTATTATTATTGTTATTATTAATATACGGTCTCGGTGCCAGCCAGGGTATTGAACCGAACCCGAACCGCGAACCGAAAACCGGAAGAAACCGTTATTTGCTCTCGAACCGGAGTTGAACCGAAACGAAATCATTTTTTTCGCTCCGGAGCGGAACCGATATGTTTTCCGATGCGGTTTTCGGTTCATACGCGGAGTCAGGTCGCGTCAAAAGTGCGTGGCGAAAAACACAGTAACCTAAAACAAAAACCAAAGATGTAAACAAACAAAAACAATAAATATATATATATATATATATATTCGCGCAATCCGGAGAAGGCCGTGCGCTTGTTAAGAAACTACGTGTCCAATGTGTTATGTGCCTGATCAGGAAGCTAGGGATTGAAGAAACCAATGGTTGATTGTCCAAGGCGGTGGATGTCCACGCTGCATATGCTCACCAGGCTACTTGAACTGAGAGGCTTCGCTGGAGAGTTGCTCTCAAAAAAAGAAAGCTCCAGGTTGACTGATGACGTATGGGTGGAAGTCGAAATGCTCGCAGTATTGCTTCGCCTTGCAGAAGTGGCGACTAAGACATCCCGGGGACGCGGGACGCCGGGATGTTTCACCCGCTTCCGGGGGTGCGCCAGCACTAGCTCGTTCGTTCCACACAGTAATGCGACACTTTGCTTTTTATATGTACCACTTTTATAAAATAAGCATAGTTTATCTTTTGCGGTCGTCAAATGGTTTTGTAGCATATGAGTACGAACCGGTTGGAACCGGTTTGAACCTTTATTTTTTCACTCCGGAGTTGAACCGGAGCTGAACCGTTTTCCCTGAACCGGAACAAAAACCGGAACGAAAAACATTTTGGTTCGACACCCTCGTACCAGCACCAAAGACCACATTGTTGGGCTAGGACACCAAACAGAAATTGATTCTTGGTTCTTTAATAATATTATTATTAGTAGTAGTATCTGAAAACAAAATAGCAACATATGAACAAGTGCGTTCTCATATGCGCCTTATGATTGTACATAACACCACCATATACGTATCATCACTTATGCATTAATGGAGCGCTATGCACGTTGTCAAGCAGCTTCAGCAAACTCCAAAGAACGAGGATAGCTGTGGCTTTCAGAGATCACCTGTGTAGTCTTGTAAAACAATTTCCGCAGTATATTTAGTATCATGCTAAATATGCATGCTCGTCAAACTAGTTCAAAGTACGGTACAATAACGACCTTCATTCAACTACAATTTGACATAACACTGACAAAGTGGGGAAAGACATTCCGATCTGAAATATCAATATGTTCTCCTGTTTCACAACACAAATATCTGGAAATCATCTTAGCAGGCGATGATCGGTGTATGTGGTGTTGCTCCTAAGATATATAAGGCTGTGCTCAACATTCATGCCAACAAATTCGGGACATCGTAGGTTTCTTTCTGTGAATATTTTAACCTATGATTGTAGTCTGTTATCATATTGTATTTAGTAGATCGTTCTAATACCCCCAATAACGACACCCGAAAACGATACGATGCTTGTTGAGGCATCGGAATAATCTACGAAGATTCCGCATAGTCACTGATAAGGTGAGAAGGGCAGGGTGTCTTTTTTAAGCACTCGTTCTGCAGCACGCCCTCGCTGTCTTTCACCAGTGCTTTGTTTGGGCGCTGCACACTCAAGGCTCACGAGACATAGAAGCATTGTCGAAGATAAGAAAGCTTACGCTGAAGGTGGGTCATCTGAAGCTCCATCCCTGCCGTTCTCATCCTTCCAGTGACTATAAAAAACTTATAGTCAACATTGGCTGCATGTTTGCTCATTGTGGTCAAACGCGTTTAAATGCGGTAGCTTTATAGAGGTGGGTGGTTCCCAGATCAGAACGACCCTTAGTCTTTCAGTGTCTGGGGTGGGTGGGGGCGTTTGGGGTGCCAGGCATAGGGGTAGGGACAAGAGGAGGCGACGCACTGGCTAGAGCCAGGTAAACGCGAAAACCCCAAGTAAAACCGGATGTAAAAGTTGCGGTTGATGGGAACGCCCCCAAACGTGCCCAAGTCCGTCCAATGCGGGAAGCAAGTTGTTTGATTCTTGCGCAGGAGATGCGATGACGTCGGAATGACGCCAAGCTCTGATTGGCTTTGATTGAAAGGATAGTGGGTAGATCTCAATGCTAGGTGCCTTGAGGTCTACCCACTATTTTTGTTTTTCAATCAGCCAATAAAAGCTTGTCATTCTGACATCATCGCAGCCCCTGTGCAGAAGGGGACGAGCTTGCGCTACACATAGCGTTCAAGAGTGCTCTAAGTCCGTCCAATATCATCTTTTCGTTATGGTCATCGTTGGGGATGCGTGTCTCTCCAAACCGGAAGTCTCCCCCGGCTTCACCTCTGGTGGCGTTTCGCCACCTCCAGAAGCTTCCTACCTCGAATGTGCCTAGGGCAGGGTTTGGTATGAAAACAAACTACGTCACACCGTTGTCCCTTTGTGACGCTGTGCGCACGTCCCTTTCCGCACTACCCGGATACAAAACCTGAGAGCTAAATTTCCTAGGTCACCAAGAGAGAGAAGCTCGCTTTCCTGCCCTTTCCACTCCTCCTCATTCCGCGCGCTCTTTATATACCACCTCGTTTTGCTCCTCTTTTTCAGTGTCCTTTCCAGTCCCTCTCTATGCTCCGCGTGTTTTGTCGCACGCCTGCTTCCCGTTCCTGCGTACTGGGCCCAGTTTCGTTCCTTCCGTTGTTGCGTGCTGGATCCGCAGCTCAGTCGGTAGCGCACGGAGCTTCTACGCCCATGACCGGGGTTCGATCCCTGGCAGTGGTGCTTTTAGAGCGCAGCTCTTAGGCGCCCGTTTCCGGCTGGGCTTAGCGGCCGTTTCCGTTGGCGTGACGCGTCGCTGTCGGCGTTAACGCGTGCTGTGCATTAAGCGGGAAACGCAGTATTTAATGCACCGCACGGGACGGAGGGGGAGGGAGGGAGGGGGGCGCGGGGGGAGGAAGAGGGAGGAGGAGAAGAGGGGAGGAGGCGAGGAGCAGAGTAGCTGAGGAGGGAGGAGGAGAGGCATACTGTCCCCTCTCGTACCCTCTCCTCCTCCTTCTCAAGAGCTGCGCTTCTAATTCGGCATTGTCGGAGGTAGCTGTAAACGCCTTTCTTTTTTTATTATTAGCGGGTCGCAGACTGGCTCCACCTACACACTCCGGGCTTACGCGGCGCTAGAGGTTGGTTGACCTCGTCAAAGCCACCGCTTTAAAGGTGCATTGCACCTGATAGTTTATTTTATTAGTTAAACTTGACGTTTACGTACTGTGTTGGCCGTCCATACCCTACAGTATATCCGGTAAACCCAGTGACATTGCGTGCTATACATGTTAATGGAATCGTTACGTACAACGAACAGTCTCGCAATCTGAAAATGCATATTTTAGACTAATTACAGAACTTAATTCGGTGACTAATTAAAAATGCACAAATGCAAAATTGGTAAATTCAGGAGTGAGCAAATGAACGACCGCTAAGTGGTTGCTTGTATATTGGACAAAGTTTTGTGAATGTCTTTGTTATGAGCATACACATATTATTGTCGCTATGTGTCCTGAGATACACCTGCAGGAATTATGTAATATCGATCAAAAATGAGTGCTGTGTCAGAGTTCGGGCGATTGAGTCAAATCCAGTCAGATGCGGTGTGCAGTCCTAGAAATGGCTACCGCCAATGAGAGGAACTCGAAAGACGTGTTCGAAAGCATTTCTTACATAAAAATTTCTGGGGAGAAATTGAGACTGAACGTTTGAGCATAAGGTCTATAAGTGTGTCTATTATAACCGCTGCAAATAGCGCAAAGTACGACGGCAAGGAAGAAACGAGAAGACAGGAAAGAGCGCAACCGGACAACTGGCGTTTTAGTCACAAGAGAAAAGGAGACGATTTCTTTGCAAGAATTGAGGTAATTCAAATACAAAGAAGGAAAAAAGGAAGAAGAAGGAAGATAGAAAAGGACCGGATAGGAAGCAGACGGATGCTTTTTTGCAACTATACACTAAATATTATGAAGCGAAAATTCTTCTTCCTTCCTTCCTTTCTTCCTTCCTGTCGTCCTTGCGCTATTTTAGTGATGTCTACCCAAATGATAGCTCCACCAGACGATTTTAATAGTCTCATTATAATGCTGTATGATTTGTGGTCATACCTAAAGGATATACTCGTGACCCACGAACTATCGTCTCTGGATCTGCAGACAGAGGTCGCCCTTGCGGCTCATAGTTCCGTCTGTAGAGGACACCATAGAGGAGGGCAAGAACGGCGGGTGAAGGGACAAACTCGCTGTTTCGGGTTCCGCGTAACAGATTCAGGAAATTCTCACGTTGCCACGATTCATTGACATAAACTTTCGATCGACGTTTGGGCATGTTGCCGTTGCTGACCGGCGACCGTCGAGGCCGAGAGAAGAACGGAACACGCTCTGGGACGTGCACCTGATAGGCTGCCGCAGGTTGATAAAGCTGCTTGGCTCAACGGCGCTCGGGACAGGGTGTCGGCCGTTGCCAGGAGCTTCCCAGGAACGTATAAGATCTGGTACTGATACCGCATCAACTTGATCCTCAGTCGCTGAACTCGTGGAGGAAGAAGGTCTACGTCCATGTCGCCAAGCAACGCAGTCAAGGGCTGGTGATCGGTTTCCACTGTAAACCGCAGTCCCCGGACGTACTCATCGAAGCGACACACGGCCCATGTCACTGCCAAAGTCTCCTTTTCGGTCTGGCTGTACCTCTGCTCGGTCGCTGTGAGTGACCGTGAAGCAAAGGCCACCGCCCGACGCTCGCCTGACGGTTGGTCCTGGAGCAGGACTGCCCCGAGACCGAAAGAGCTGGAGTCAGCAGACACTATGGTCGGGTGCTCCGGATTGTAGCAAGCCATACAAATGTCTGAAGAGAGCATAGTCTTCAACTTCAGGAAGGCAGCCTGCTGGCTTGGTCCCCAGAACCACGAACTCTTCTTGTTCAGCAATTCTCGAATAGGTGCTGTGACGTCAGACAGATGTGGCAAAAACCTACCTACGTGGTTGACCATGCCTAACAGTCTGCGGACACCTCCGACGTCGACCGGTGGTTCCATGTGCTGTACAGCCTCCAACTTTTCAGGGTCTGGCATAATGCCATTCTGGCTGACGACCACGCCAAGGAACTTTACACTGGTGACGCCAAACTGGCACTTAGACCTGTTCAGAGTCAGACCTGCTTTCTTTAAGCGGTCGAGAACCTCTGTGAGACGCTTGTCGTGTTCCACACGATCTCGGCCAAAAACGAGAATGTCATCAATCATATTGACAACTCCATCTTGGCCCTCCAGGATGTACGACATCTGGCGTTGAAAATATTCCGGCGCAGAGGTAATCCCGAAAGGCAACCGACAAAAGCAGAACCGTCCGAACGGGGTAATGAACGTTGTGAGTTCTTGGGACTCACTTGACAGCTTCACTTGGTGAAAACTCGACGTGGCGTCGAGCTTGGAGAAGACTCGCGCCTCGCCCAGAAGTCCAAGCACTTGATCCACTGTCGGCAGGATGTGACGTTCACGCAGCACCGCCCGGTTCAGTCGAGTCAGGTCCACGCATATGCGGTAGCTTCCCGAAGCTTTCGGCACCACTACCATGCCTGCGCACCACGGTGTCGGTTTGGTTACTCTTCGGATTACGCCTTGGGCCTCCATCTTGTCTAGTTCAGACTTTACGACATCGCGTAGCGGGATGGGGACCCTTCGCGGAACGTGCAGCGAGTACGGTACCGCGTTCGGCTGAAGACGAATTGTGTACTGCTCCCGAAGTTCTCCGAGACCCTGAAAGAGCTGTGTCGACAAAGTCCCGTCGAGCTCACTCGGACAGCTTTCGGTAGAAGACTCCGGAAGGTGATCCACAAACTTGACCACGCCCAACGCCTGAATTGCCGGAAATCCCAGCAAGGGAACAACTTGCGAACGCACCACGTAGAGCTTCTGCTTGACGCGCTTGGTTTTCCATTCCAAGGCCGCGATGAACGTTCCTAGCACGTCCAACGGTTGACCGGCGGGTCCTGTCAACTCCCCTCTGGGGGCTCCAGGCGAGCTGGTATCCCCGAAAACGTACTGGGGACGACGGTGACCTCCGCTCCGCTGTCAACCTTGAAGCTCAGCAGTACGTCGTTGACCTTCACGTCTACAAACTTCGCTTTAGCCTTGGACGGAGAACGGACGGCACCAAGCTCCAGCGAAGCCAACTTGTTCTTGGCGCGGCAGACAGCTGCGAAGTGGCCTTTCTTGTGGCATTTGTTGCATTGCGCACGGTTAGCAGGGCACTCTGAGCGCGGATGCGGAGAACGTCCGCAAAAGCCGCATGAAGATGCACTCGCTGCGTTGCCGCTCGCTTGCTTCGGCCTTGGCAGGCGGTTCTTCAGCAACTTTTGCCGCGTCAATGTTTAACGCTTTTGCTTCCGCTGAAGCTGCCGTGGCCGTGGATGCCGACGAGTCCCGCAGCTTCCGTTCCCTCTCTGCGTCCTCGTATTGGCGAACTTGAATGAGCGCTTCGTCCAACGTAAGCTTCGTGTTTCGGCACAGTCTGTCCGACAGCTTTGTGTCTCGCAAGCCCACCACAAAACGGTCGCGAATGAGCCGCTCCTCCACTTCTCGCGACGGGTAGTTACATTTTTTTGCCATGTTGCTGAGCGTCGTAAAAAAGGAGTCAGCTGACTCACCCGCTTGCTGCAACCGTCTGTGGAAGCGTGCGCTCTCGTAGAGCTCATTGACTGGGTGAACGAAGTATGCGTTGAACTTCTCAGCAATGAGATCGTAGTTGTCGAAGTCTGAGTCGCCGACGTGTAGCGAAGTCAGGACGTCCCGCGCTTGCGGCCCCATGGAGTATAGTAGGGTCCGAACACGGACTTTGTCGCTGGCGGCGTACAGTCCCGACGCGTAGACGTAGTCCTCGAACTGCTGATGCCACTGTTTCCATTTTCCGGGGTTGCTGAAGTCAAACTGGGGCGGTGCTCGTAGATTGAGCGCACCGACTGGCAACGCTCCCGGACCGGCGGCGGCGCCCTCCCCTTCGGCCATGGCGGTCTCCTTCGAGGATGGTGCTGGCGCTTGAAAAGAGAAAAGGCGCTAGCCGCTCACTTCTGACACCATGTAGAGACCGGCGACCGTCGAGGCCAGAGAGGAACGAACACACACACGCGCCTGGTCCGGGTGGAACGAAACAAGTAACTTCGTCTGCCTCTTTACTCTCTCATATATATACAACCTAATGGTAGCGACACCTACCACAACAGCGAGGATGCCGCCGACGTCGCGCTCACGACGCCGCCAAAGCAGCCGCCAACATAATCCTGAAGCCGCCATTTTTTTAACTTGGCTGTCTTGGCTTTAGCCAGCTCTCTCATCACGAATCTCTTAGGGAGAAGCGCAAAGACTCTTTGCGTACGCACGCTATTTCGAGAAATAGCGCACGCTAAAATTGCGCACGCAAAGCGAAAAACCCAGAGCTGGCTAAATTACTCATATTTTGTAATTAAATTACATTACTAATTACTTTGCTGAGAATTGCTGAAATGTAATTAAATTACATTACAACTACCACAGCCAGAAAGTAATTAATTACCATTACAAATTACTTTTGGAAGTAATGACATTACTTTCGCATTACTTTGTCTACTTTTAAATATAAAGGGAGCTATTGATAACTTCCTTTTACAGACAACTTTATTTACATTATTGGCACAGTTCATGGCACACAACTAGAACTCTCTGTTGCATCTCAGGAGCAGCTGCGCTGCAAAATTTTCGTCGGAAGGGATCCCCTTGCAGGACAACGTGTCCTTGCCATGCTGAACAACCTTTCTGGCCGGAGCAGACGAAGGTAGCCCGGTGAGAACCGCACGAAGAGCTCTTACATCTTCGGAAAGCTTCAAAAACTGAAAGTTCTTGGTATCGCTGTGCTTCCAACGGTGGAATTCGTCAGCGTCTGGACTGATGCGCTCGTCCGCCTGATGCTGAAGAAATCATCGTCTGGATCAGAAATTTCCGTTGCCGGTCTGGCCTCACTTGTTCTTGCACGGGAAGCGAAGCATTGTACTGGCACTGCAGCAGCTCAGCATTTCTTCTCCCAGTTTGTCTGCTAGCCATGCCAGCTTCGAAACCGCTGGACCCTACGCGGATTATCTCTGAGGGGAGAACAATTGTCGCTGTTGCCGCAAATCGCGTCGAGGGCCGTTCCACCAGGGGCTTGGTTCGACCTACGTCCCTCCTTCGTTTTGAGAATGTCGAGCAGAAAAGCTCGGAATGGCAGCCCTACCAGCCCTATTTCTCAAGTGGAAGATAACACAGAGAGGGTACGCAGCATGCATCGAAAAGTAAGCGGAAGCAATACGTAACTGGAACGAAGTAATATGA
>JAZHYW010016435.1:0-103921 GCA_037355805.1 Ixodes ricinus
GCTTTCGCGTTTTCCTTCAGTATCAGGTGTGGTTATCATAACTTAAATATCTCAGTTTGTCGAAATTCCCTACTGTCACTGGGTTTGTTTGTATAGCTTACCTTTAATCGCCTGCGCATCCGAGAGAACCCCCAAAAGGTATGACGCGTGAGTACGTAAACGTTATTGTTAATTAAGAGACATAATTACGTTTTTCTTAATCTTAAAAAAGGTCAACATACTTTTCAACAGAATACGATAAAAACGTAGCCTAAAACTCCATCTACAGCAATTCGTTATCAAACAAATAGTACAGGATTACAATTTCACGAGCACAATATTTAACTCTAGGCGCTTCTAACAGCGCGGCATTGTTGCAGAAACTAAAACAAAAGCGTCGTCATTTCTGAGGATAATCCTTACGTAGGTTTTCCTGCTGGGTGAACTCAGCGAGGGTGATTGCTTGTTCTGAGGGGGCAGAAAGTTTGCTGAAGCATATATCCCGCAGGTTGTAGGCCTGTTCTCGCAACGTGGCGATTCCGTGCGGTGAATAATCTACGCCAATGGCAGCTTTAGAAGCCGGTGGGAGGAGACAAAGACTACACCCGTAAAACATAGACCTTACACTCGATTCGAGCATTCTTCCGCCCTTGCAAAATAAAAAATACAGCAAAGAATGTGCGTCTAAATGTTTTTTTGTTTTGTTTTTTTCTAGTTTGCATTTGCGTGTATTTTTTAAACAGTGTTTAGCTCTTCGAATATGTTTCGAAAGAAGAGTACGGTGCACCTTAAAAAGATAATATTCTACGCTGTGTCCACCATCCAGAGGGCGCAAACTATGCAGGGTTTTGTTCTTACAAAACTGTTAGGTAACGCCACAGAGGCTCAGGGTAGCCATCGAAGACAACGCATGGCAGTCTACTGGTGTAGAGTGTTCCACTTCGAGTCCCAGTGCAGCCGACGCTACGACCCTATGTAGACAATCGAACAGCGCCGAAAGCGCATCGTCATCGCGCTTATCGTTCGTTGCGCAGTTTATAACAACCGACAAACCAATCAAGTAGAGTGAATGCCGCCCCAATCCTGGGCTTATTTCGGTGAGTGATTGATTTTAGCCGTTGATAACAAACCCATAAAAACAACGCGAGCAGTGATCGTGCAATTTCGGCGTTACTCGTTGGACTCCCTGGAATCCATAGCACAGGCTGTTTGATTTTTCAAACAAATTTACTAATTTGAATGGATTACATCGCAAACCTGTTGAGGAGATGTCAGCGTGGTAAGACTTATAAGACTTCTATGCTCTGCGCATATGAGGGGTCATGTAAATCCTTGGTATGCTCGCCTTAGGCACACGCCAGACAGCTCACAACAACAAAATGGTGAACTAAATTACGACAGTGAAAACACCCTATAGTGAGCTACACACTGTCAACCAGTTTTGTGCTTCTGCACCACTACGTTACAAAAAAGTGTAATTCTTTTTTTGAAAGTCTGCTAGAAAAACGTCAACACAGGTATTGTATGTAAACAGCTCCATCATACTTTCTGCAGATTGTATTTAGCTTTTGACGGTGATTTCCTAACGAGTCGTTGTATCTAAGTTCATTAGAATGTGCAGTAGACTTGGCAGCCTAGGTGCCAATCCTTTTGCTGACACTTCCACTGAAAAGCTAAACCTTCTAGCATAAGACAACCCTGGCGAAAAACGGATTTAAAGCGCAGGCGATGCTGGTGGGGTTATGCATACATGAACATGAAAACCTGAAACTGTGGTTTGAGAAACGGAAACTCGTGAAGGAAGGAAGAAAGGGGGACAGCACCAACGTCTGAAACTCAGCGAAAATCGAGCTGCCTGCGCACTTATGCGCATACACCTCCCCGGACGGGCGACCGTCGCCACCACCAAACGGGCGAGATTTCTACACTTATAAAAAAGGACACCGGACCAGCGAATTCACCGGACCGCAAACACTACATTAAAAAAACAAAAAACAAACAAAACACGTTATACGTACAGGAATTAAAATATATGCGGCCCAATCTAAGTCCTAGCGATGTCGGAGCCCTGGCTGCTCGAACCGACTCTGGTTCTTCGTCAGAGGCGACTGTGGCCGTTGAGGAGCGGCGTTTTGGTCTTCTTTTTCTTCTTCAGGAATGTGGCGTATTTTCGATCTTCTTCTTCTACGAATATGGCGTAGCCCGTTCACACACTGTTGGCAAAAGCACCAAGGCACTCTATTTATGTTGCCTGGCGTCGTTTAGTTGTGCAGGACCTCAGATGAAAAGCCGCAGGCCGGTTGTTAGCCTCTGCGTCGATAATGCTGGTGTTGTCGAAATCAATCCGGTGGTCTTTGACTTCGCCAGTGCTCAGCGACTGCACTGCGCTCGTGGATCCCGAGCTTGCGATCAGTCGCTTTCTGTTGGCGTATTCTTTCAGGGAAGTTCTTTGTCTCGCCGAGGCGGTAAAAGGCTGGACAGTCTGCAACAGGGATTCTTGTGAAACCACGCCCTGTCTTTTTTCGTTCGTCGTAGCGGCGGATCGATTGGGCGGGGCATTAGTAATCCAAGCGTGGACATCGGCTTGTGTGCCACGCTGATTCTTTCTTTGGCTAGCTCGCGTGCAGCGCCTCGCTTTGTTCCTTTTGACGTGAGTACGCAGATGCACGATGTTGAGCGTGGCTGCGTACAGGCGCTGTGGTTGCTGGTTTCATAGCGATGCCGAGCGGTAGACGCCCGGGCAACGCGTTGGATGAAGGCGCTCAGTGTATCCGTTCTTTTGAGAGGTTAGCACAGATGGTTTTTTCTCCACTTTCTTCTGTCCGGCCTAAGACGAGCATGTTGGGCCTCGCCCCAGACGGCAGTGCCCCCAACCACCGATGCTCTGTGGCAGGCTGGGCGATTGAGATCAAACTGGAGGTAACGTCCAGTATGCGTGGGCTTTCCTGTAGACTGAAAATACTCAACTCTTCCTTTTCTTCTTCTACACGAGCAACGTCAAGAAAAGGCAGAAGGTACCCCTAACCTCGCAGTTCCGCTGTAGACCCGAATAGCCGGGTCGATGGAGTTGAGGTGTGGAGAGGAATTCTGTCCGCCGAGATCTTTAGGGCAGAAGATCATTACGTCTGCATACGCGGCACAAACATTTTGGGGCGCAGTGGTGAACGGCTGTGGGCCTCTTCCTCAATGGCTTCCATGCCCAGGTTGGCCATGTTAACGGGGAACGGATGCGCCCATGGCGGTTCCGCTAGCCTGTTTAAAATACTCTCCATTGACGCTAAAGTAGGTGTTGCTGAGTGCAGAACTCAAGGAGGCGGCACAGTTCCTCCACGCTAAGGGGCGGTCCTGTTGTGCAGGTATTTGTCTTTTTCGAGGGCCTTCCCGGCAGCTGTGACTGCCGGGGGAACCGGCACACTTGGGTAGTGCGAGATTGCCGTCGGAGAGGACTAGGCTTTCATCAGCGCTCACCTTCAATTTCGAGAAATGCGCTCCACGAAGTCGCCGGAGTTGCTGATATAAGTCGTAGTTTTTCTTCTCGGTCCCGTGTTTTTTGTTGTGCGCTTGTTGTCGAAGCGTAGTTTTCCCAACGAGGAGGTGAGAGGGTGTGGTGAAGATAGTTCGAAGCGGCTCGAAGTGGTGAGGTTCTTAAAGTCCACAATGGGCGGAGAGCAAGGCTAGGCTTGTGGATCTTGGGAAGAGCCGTAGAAACCAGGCGCAGATCCATTTCCTACCAAGGAGGCGCAGGTTGGGGCTCCTGAGTCTGGATGTTTTTTGAACATTTCAGTTAGGATCTTGTTCAGCGTTGCCTGGATTCGCGGTGTCGGATCCTTTTTTAGTTTGTCATGAGCAGAGGTGTCAAGCATGGTCTTGTATCTCGGTGGTCGTAAACATCCCGGTCGAGGACAACGGTCGAATTGCCCTTATCTGCTGAAGAAGCTTAATGATCTTTGTATCATCGTGGAAAGCGCACGGAGCCCACTTTCTTCTTCTCTTGGGAGGTTGTGTCGTTGATGCTGCGGGATGTTTGATAGGGATACCGATCACCTCTTGCCGCACCAGCTCACGATCGCTAGTATCCAGGTGCATAATGCCGTCCTCCAGGGCTGCTGTAGACTGTCATTCTCGGCAGAAGAAAGCGGTCAAACAGAAACACAAGGTCGTCACCACCTGACACCGCGACGGCTTTGACGTGACAAAGTCAACAAAGACTTGGAGCCGTTGAGGTGCGATCTGTCTCCGAATTTCCCCTTTTCCTAAACTGAACCATGAACTGCACACACAGTCGCCGCCTATGCCCCCATTTCGATCCTGAGGCAATTTGTTGGCTAGTTTTTGTTAATTTTTAAGTGCAACGTAGTTTTGACATTTTCTGTAGGTATCTAGATACGCCCTACCTACTATCATCCGAGAACTAAGCATTAGAAACTGAACATAAACACAAGCACCATGAAGCACTGAACACCTGAAACACAGTCCCATTGACTGCTCACAGAGCCTATATATAGCCACATATTGAAGGATTCATTTGGCCGGTGACCAGCTCAACACTTGCAGAAGGTTCCAAGTATTTGATCTTCTCCTCGGCAGTCCGTCGAAGGGAAAACAGTGTTTTGAAGGTCGTGGTCGATGATCTCTTACATAGAAAGAATAACATCTAATCATGTTCCGGGACAGTTGCTGAAACAACAACCAGAGATAACGCTCCTAGAATAAATATTATCACTTTTCTGCATAGCTACCACTCAGGACGAAGCGAGTCGAGGCAGTTTCTCCACTTTGAATAGCGATTTTGCTTTCTTTTACTAGTTGACTATTTAATATGGTCAATCAAGGCACTATAGTCACAAAGTCAGAACGGTAGGGCACGCTTTCCAAACGCCTGGCCTCGAGCATGCCCCATGCCTTCTCGTCGCGCTGTGACTGCACGCGCGGCTCGCGCGGCACGAGCGAAACGTTGTCGAGGGTTGTAGGCGGCTCGCGCTGGAGGAGGGAGAACTGAAGCCGCTTCCGGTTCTCACCTTGTCAGAGACTATTGAAAAACTTAGCCACTTTTGACATCTAGTCGAGGTGTACAATGTCCAAAAAAATCAACAGAAAATCTCAGCTTTTCTATTGGCACTGGCTTCTAGAGAGTCAACTGAATATTTTCAACACGAAGTAAACAGAACGTCTGCAGTCATTCTGATGACACTGTCAACAGAAAGTCACAAAAAAAATCAACAAAAGTCAATAGAAAGTCAGCAGCTTTTCTTTTGACTCGGGCTGAAGAAAATCATAAGAAAAGTTTAAACACAAAGTCAACAAACTTAAACATTTCGTATGACCGTAAGGGTTTTCAATGCAGAAAGTATGCCGAATGTATACGTCAATGTAAAGTCAAGCAGACAGCTGCGGCAGCTTTCTGGCCGAAGGACGAAAATCATCAGAAATAGTTTAACAGTCAACGAACTGTCTGTTGACTTTCATGTCGACAGCATGTCATGAAAGTCAAAAGAAAATAACCACAGTCAACAAGAAGTCAGCACGTTTTCAATAAAAGGTCAAAAATCATTTTATAGGGGTTAGGCGCCAAGCAGTGAGCATGATCTGGAAGGGAAGCAATTCCAGTTTGCCATGGAATATGGTGCAAACAATCCCTGGGGCTGTTTACTCTGCCAGATAACAAATTCGTTGAAGACACTTCAGACTGCTTACATGTAAGAGTGCGAAAGCAATCCTACATGCAGTGCATTCCCACAAGCAGCTCGCCACGTCTTCCTTTTTCACACGGCGCTCTGGCGGTGACATCACGCTCTCCCCACAGCGCGTGCGCGTCGTCCCCACCGAGCTCCACGGCTTCCGTGACGATGCCATCTGTGTTGCTTTCTTTTTCTTAGCGTTTTATTTCTGAGGAATGTTTGCTTTGACCTTAAGTGGCCCGCCAGCTTCCATGGCATCTGATATGACGCGTCGAAGCCAATGGGAATGTATCGCTCGTTTCGCTGCTACAGACAACTCCGGCTTCGCTTCCATGCGACAGTTAATGCTCGCATTAAACATTATTTGTTTCACCTACGTAGTGACGAAGCCTTAGCTAAATGAATGCTGTTAAGGCCTGCTGGCTAGACTCGTAAAAGTTCGATAATGCTCTGGAAAAAAATGCTAAGTTTCTTGATATATATGCGAAATATGCTTTGTCCGTGTAGTTTA
The DNA here is from genome assembly GCA_037355805.1 of Ixodes ricinus. NCBI lineage: Eukaryota > Metazoa > Arthropoda > Arachnida > Ixodida > Ixodidae > Ixodes > Ixodes ricinus. Next base: position 6,169 of record JAZHYW010016435.1, read on the forward strand.
GAAACAATTGTAAAGTAACTGCCGGTAGAAATTGTGTGGAACAAAGAATGAAGAAGAATGCTATTGAAGGGCTACGTCTGATGAGGTGGTGTATCGGACGTCCTAGACCCCTTAAAGTTATTTACGGTTTGCTGAATTATTAGACGCGCAGAACTTAGGCTCTAACCCTGAAAGCTCAAAGTTTGATTCCCATTGAAACCAGATTCTATTATAAATTTTCATTTTTCTGTTTACCACATTTTTATGATGTAATCTCACAATTTTTACGCTTTTGGATCATTAAACACAATGTTCGGTTTATTCCCGTCGCATATCGACCGTGCAATATCTCTTCCGCTTGCTTTTCGAATAAGAAGTAAGTCAACAAATTGCTTGTAAAAGAAGTTACCGCTCCCCTTATAGATGCCGCAACCCCCCCCCCCCTGAAGAAAAACGATAAAATTTGTATTGATTCAATTGTAACGGTGTTGCAAATCGCCATCCAAAGTTCGTTCTGTATTTCTTCATTTTTGTAGACGCAACTATGTTATGATATAACTAATTACAGATTACTAGAATTCCTTATGGTCGAATCGTAAATGAGTTCCAAGAAACAGTTCAAAATTTATTCTTTTCTTCTTTATCTATCTTTGTTACAATATAATCATAACTGACTGAGTTGATTATTTTTCTGTTTTGCGTATTTAAATGATGATAAGTGTCTTTTTGTACCTGCCATACATTCATTTCTCTTTATTCGAAAACAAAGCGAAACACGATATATCTCGAGATTATTATCCTCTATACGTCAGTTAAACCACTTGCGTTCTTGTCGGTGGAGGAGCCGCGAGTAATAAACTCAAAACTTGTTGAAAGACCCGGTAGTGCCTAAAGCAAGAAGACAAATAAATTGTAAAATGTTTCGGTTTCAATGTGAATATAACTTAGAGATTTCAGGGCCTGGAGAAAAGCTTTCTGCATCGTACCACTAGGCCAGACGTGCCCAAATTAGTTCTGCTTCCTAATAAATAACATTACAAATTACGTAGGGGGATTTGAATTGGTGTTGAGGTCACGTGACGTCAATTGTCCCGCTAAATTTAGCGGGCCGGTTTGACGACGACGCCGACGGCCACGCCGCGAAATACGTAAACAAACGCTAAAATCTGCGCTAAAAAATAAATGAAATATATATATATATATATATATATATTAATAGGGTGTGAAATGCTTTGGAGGACACGGCAACCAGGTCTTGTCAGTAGATATCTCCTCGTTCTTCCGCGATGCGTCGGCGACAGAAGCGAGCAATGTGACCTCGGATACCGCAGTGGAAGCAGGTGGGGCGATTTCGAACAGTGGAGGTCCACTGGGCGTTGGAGTAAGTGGTCCTGGGTGGCTCGGTACTCATCGGTCCTTGGAACCGGTGTCTGGAAAGAAGTCTGGGCAGCAGGTCCGTACGGTCCTGGCGCTGGGTCAGCATGTAGACGAGGGCTCGTGGTAATTGCAGATATATTAGGAGCTGCGGCAGAAAGCTCCTCTCGAATGGCGTCCCTTAAAGACAAGGGCGTCGCTGTAGTTGTCTCCTCGAGTAATGTGGAACTGTCGGTAAACGTAATCCGAAGCTCTTCCTTGATAATGTCACGAATGACTGTGCGTATAGTTTCAGTGACGAGTGATTTGCAGTCGCGAGGGTAGCGAGGGTAACCTGGTTGAGGTGGTTGTTGAAATCCTGGCTCTCTTGGTCTCGTTGAGGCGACGGCATGCTTCTATGATGCTCTCGACGGTGCGGAAGTCGCGCGCCATGAGGTAATGGAACCCGTCTTCCGATATTCCTTTGAGTATATGCCCAGCCTTGTCTGCCTCCGACATGGCTGGATTGGCGAGTTTACAAAGTGCAAGTATGTCCTCGATGTAGCCAATGTAGTCCTCGTCGGGACCTTGGGCACAGTAAGCGAGACGCCCTTCGGCCAGTTGGTTGCGCTGCGTAGAAAGTCCAAAAACTTTCAAAAACTTCTCCTTGAATCGAGCCCAGGAGGTGAAAGCGTCTTCGTTGTTATTGTACCAGATCATCGCCGGGTCTTTGAGGTAGAAGTTAACGTTAGCAAGTTTAAGCGTATCATCCCAGCGATTGTGCGCGTTTGCCCGGTCATAGTCGCGGAGCCATTCGACGACATCTTGGGTGGCTGTGCCGGCAAACAATGGACGATCACGTTGACGGCATGTGACGGTCCATGACGTTGTGACGAGTGGATTCGGCATGGTTTGGGATGTTTCGGTGTTTGTGCCCAATGGTGGCTGTAGACCCCGGTGATTACCTGATTGATGCTCCGTGCCTTGAGGTAGGGGTCGCTTCACCACCACCAGATGATAGGGAGTGTGAAAGGACTTGGAGGACACGGCAACCAGGTCTTGTCAGTTCGGCCGTTTTATGTACGACAAACTTCCTCTTCCTGATCCGCGCGGCTACTTCGTCTTTCTTTGTAATAACCAAATTATGTGATTGCGGTTAGAGCTCCTGTATAGGCTCCATACGAGAGCCAGAGTTGCACGTTCACCCCTGGAGCGCCGGCTTTCCTGCACGGCACGCGGAGTCTGCTCCTCACGTGACTGAATTCAACGAATAGCGGCGCCGCGCGTTCGAAGCGCGCGGCGAGCTTAAAAGCAGGGAAGGTACGCCGAGGCGCGCACGGCGTCTTCTTTCCTGCACGACACTTGACCCGGGTACTCACGTGATCGGATCTCAGCGAATAGCGGCGCGGCGGTACGTGGAAAACAGACGCGCAACTCTGGCTCCCGTAGGGAGCCTATACAGGAACTATAATTGCGGTCGAACCGTAAGAATACATATATACATATATAATTATGTATTTTTTCTGTGGAAATCGTGCGCAAAAAATAGTCGTGGTTAGTTGTTAATTTTAAATTATAATGTGGGTTATACGGCGTTAAACAATATCTTCAAACTTGCCGTGTTTTGGGTCACTTTTGGGCAGGGCAGCTTCTTTGGAAGTCCAAAAGCTGGCCTTCATGGAGCTTTCCTGTTCAGTCGGTATTGACAGCAGAGTAGACGCTATGCGTGTTTCAGGCCAATCGTGTATCCGGTTAGGGTCACGTGACTACTGTCTCGAAGCTGGTGATAAGGCAGAACACGGCACCTTTTTGAAGCCCAAGGCGACGCATTGTATCCACTGCACTATCAACCTTGGGTACAAGTGACAAATCCCCTCACTGTGTTCATTGTTGGGATGCCCTGAAGATTGGTCTTTGTCAGCACACCCCGTTCTGGCCTTGAACAAGCTGCTGCTTTTCTACTCCTTTCTTTCTTTTCTCTCTCCCTAAGCTGAAAGTGTTGTAGAAGCTGCGCACTCGCCGGACCAATCAACCGTAGACTTTATATCGCTTGACTCCACTCTCTGTGCGCGGGTAACGGCAGAAGCGTGATCACGTGGTTTGACGGATGACGCATTAGCCGTTGACAATCCCGGAATGCTTGCTTGTACCTGCTTGCGGTGACGGGACCTAGTTTCGCGCGTGATGCGGCTTGCGGGGCTGCTGTGGATTTCGCTTCTGTGGTACATGGTATCTTGTTCGAAAATTCCTGCTTGTTTTGATTTCTTCAAAGAAGCCCAAGGCATTCTTGTGAATCGTTTAGTGTTCGGTTCGGCAAATGACAGCGTGTGCTGCTATCGTGTTGAATCTTCATGGATCCCTTCCTTCTATTTTTTATGTTTGAGCGGTTGTTCAGCAGTGCCCGTGTCGACATATACTTCAGATTACACCTTTCAAGTCCGGTATATTCAACGTAAGTGCGCTGCAATCTACTTGGGACAAATTGACCGTTCTTCTACGGGTACTCTTCCGGGTACCTCTAGAATTAGGCAGTGTCTATCTCCTGGCAGCGCGGAGAATAATTTCCCCGAAATTTTACAGACAGTCGCCTGCCATTATCTGCCTGAAATAATGTCTCAACTGCAGGTAGAATAATAACTTTCTTATTCTCCCTGCGTTTTATGAAAACACGTTTCGTGGCCACCTTTTGGTGGATACACGTTTCATCGGCATTAACCTTTCATCGACATTCGTTACGCGAATTGCACGCTGTAGGGGCATTTCGTCGCGCGTGTATTCTTGAGGCGCGTGCTAACCGACCCAGCCCATCCGTTCATGCCGCTTCTTGGAAGTCTCCAGCGGCTCATTACAAAAGTGAAAAAGAAAGGTTATTTTGAGGTGTTTACAAAACCTCGCGTGTTGATGAAGCAATTTACCGATGGAACGTTGTTCGATGAAACGATTGGACCCCGCAGTGAGTGGCGACTGCCGGTAGAATTTCTGAGGAAACATTTCTGGTCGGCTGCCGGACACTAGACTCTGGCCAAGAATTACCCCGGCTCTTGTTTGCTTCTGCAATATTCTCAGTTGTATAACAGCTTAGTAGTACTTTTCACATATTACAGATTGCTTAGTTTGTACTTTTCTACAGAATACGCTGTGTGTAATAAACTTCAAGGAGATTCGAAAACAAACCGTTGTGTCTGTTTCCCTGCCATTTTGCAAACACCTGGGCGAGTACATTTTTTGTTGTTGAAGGGTTTCCTCGATGTTTGAGATTGGTTTATCAAGTTCAAAATGTCTTAAATAAGTTTGAGATGTCCAACAATCTTTTATATCTAAATACAAGGTCGGCGCTTTTTTCGATTAAGATGTACTATCGTGGACACTGTTAGCTATAACACGGCAGCGGCGGCCGCCCCGTACCCCCAGCGCCACATAGCAGGAGCCGTCCGAAACTCCAAGCATACGCCGTGTGGCGGACTCGCTCTTCTTCGTTTGCGAGCACACCATCGCTTTGTCGTCTGCTAGGCTAGGTGCAGAGCAGGTGATGCCACAGTGCTGCTCTCCTGGTACCCTCGCCATAGCGAACTGGTCTCAAACTCATTTTCAACCAGCGATTTTTATTGGGGCAGATTGCAGAGTCATTAAGAGCATTACCCCTGTGTAAGTTTTTGCTTTTTTGCTTTTTAGAAACAGGCATTCGCGATGCATTTTTAGTGATATGCGTTCTGCAAACCAGTATGAGCGCAGCAGGTGTGATGCGGAAATAGACTGTTATACTCCGTTCTCATAAGTCGAGCGCAGCGTGCACTGACAAACGACAGAGCCAATCAAACAGCGGCAAAAATGCAACGTCATGGAGTGCAGCACCGGGGACCCAATAGAGGGCAAAATGTGTGCTTTTGTCGCTGCCTGGTTGGCCCTATCATCTAGTAGCGACCACTGCGCTTAGACCTATAGTGGAAAGGGGTATAACTGCAAGTTTGTCCCATTAAAAAAATTTAATCTATCTTGGTATTACGTTTAGTGGCGATGATCATCCTTAGCCAGCGGAGTCAGGAAATCAACAGTAAGCACCTCTTACGCGGTGGTTCGCTGAACCGTGTTCAGCGAAAATTGGTAAGCCCCAGTGGCGTCGTGCTTGTCTTTGTGCTGAGAGACGACAAAGCGAGGGTGTGCTCGCAGGCGGAAAGGAGCGTGTTCGCCGCACGGCGCATGCGCGGTGTTTCGGACGGCGCCTGCTATGGGTGCTGGGGGTACGGGACGCGCCGCCGCTGCCAGTGTTAGAGAAGCTAGGGTTCGGAGTTTTCGGTCTAAAGCGATGAAACCGATAAAAGTACGCCGAATCCCTTTTCGCACATTCGGCTGAATCCTGAAAAAGGTCAGTTTTTATGCCCGGCATTTTCAATTTAAAAACCGATAAAAACCGATAAAATTACGTCGGATCCATTTTCTAAAAATTCAGTTTTAGCACCGGAAAAGGCCACTTGACCTTTCCAGTCGTACGACAGAGCCGTGGCGAAAAAGTGGAACGAGTGTCAATCAGAAACATGTCCGAATGCATGGGGTACACGGATGCCATCAAGACGTTTTGGTTTGTACGCCAGCACATAATCGATCGGAGCGGGAAGTCCGAAATGCCCCATGACTTCGCCATTTACGGGCTTGTTTTTCAACCTTGTTGTTAGGAAGACTGACTTGATGCAAGCTCTGCATGTTGCGTTGTGCTTCAAAACGTCGCATCGTGTTCTCTTTTGATGGTCACAATCGGTTGATTGGCCACCTTTTGGCTCAGGCAGCGCTTCATCTCCTCAGCCTGCCAGTGTCCAGTGTTAGCGTTGAGGGAGCATTCTCGAAGCTCAGAGCTCACATTAACATGAAAGAAAGAGTGCGGATCAACGAGGAGAACCTGGAAAAGTACATGTTTGTGTACCATAATAAGATCACGTAATCCTGGAGTTACAGAAGGTGAAGTTCCATGTTTTTTCAGGCATGGGCTTCTGCATCTCGACTTGTTTGTACTTCTGTGGTTTTTTTTTCTAGTTTCTTTTACAGTTGCACACATTTGCCAAATAAAGTGTTTATTTATTTTTCAACAATGTATCTGTGCCGCTATTCTTTGAGCGATCACAAATATCAGAGCTAGAAGGATCATCTGATCCGGTGTCCGTTGGTGTTTATTTTGTATCCACCGAAAAAAAAAACGATAAAACCTCAGTGAAAGCATAAATATACGCCGAAAAAACCGAAAAATTGGTTTCTAAAATAAAACACCGAAAAAGTATGGCGAATTTTTTGAAAAAATAGAAACCGAAAACGCAGAACCCTAGTTGCAGCTAACAGTGTCCACGATAGTACAGTGACAACAAATAATGTGTTGCACGCTTTATACGATTGCGGTAAAAAGAAAACTACTGGCCGCTATAGCACAATGGTAAAGAGAACCGTAGGACGAGCTATAGAATAAGCTATAGCGGACCATACAGAAAGCAATAGGAAACTAAAGAAATCATAGGAAAGCCATAGGCTGATATTGCACGCTGCATAACAATATCTATAAAGTAAGCCATAAAGATCTCTTTGGCAGACTATATACAATAAGCTATAGACGGCTAAAGGAACAATGAAAAAAGCCATGGGCGGCTATAGCATCTATTTTAAAGAGACCCATAGAGTAAACCATACAAAATTAGATAGCTTTTCATTGGAAAGCTATAGACAGCCATAGCTGAGACCATAGGAAATGCTATAGACAGCCATAGCTGAGACCATAGAAAAAGCTATAGACAGCCATAGAGGCGGTTACAGCTAATTGACCGATTTTGTATATCCGGCCATACAAATGATTTTATGGCCGACCATAGACCATTTTTGTATGGGACCTCAAAACACTCTCCGTCGTGAGACACCCGGAGTGTCTGCTTTTGCATTTACACAATGGCGGCCAATTTGGGATAACGTTTCGTACGTTTTTCTCCCACTGTTGTGGCCTACGAAGGCGGGATTATGCATGCTGTATATCTTATAAATGACTTACGCAGTTTGCGAGGTATTACAGTCCGGAATGGCAGGCCGCTGGACCCACCATCCGCCTAGAGGATGTACCGCAGCAGAATGCCGTCACTGCTCAGCAGGTATGAGTCCAAATCTCCGGGATTTCAGGGGTCGGCTGCGCTTTCCTCTGCCAGCATGGTGTATCACCTTCTGACAAAGTCCATCCGAGAGCTGGGCCGCCCGGGCTCCTCTCTGCTCACCAGGGTCTCCCACGGCGAATCCGAGTTGATGCGGGTCGCATTGGCCAGTGCCACCAAGTCGGGATCCACCTGCATATTCTGCCCGAGAAGTGGAGAACGGGACAACGCATCTGCAACGTAGTTAGTCACTCCACACTTGTACTCGATTCTGTCATTGTAGCACCTGCGGCGAAGGGCCCATCGAGCGAGTCGTCCTGCAGGGTTTTTGAAGCCCTTTGAGCCACGAGAGAGTCATGTGGTCAGTTTGAATGCAAAACAAAGCGCCGTCAAGGTACATGCAAACTTCTTAGCGCTACGATAATCGCCAGGCACTTTTTTCAGTTGTTCAGCTGCTTCGCACCGCTACGGTGAGCATATGACTGGCGAAAGTTACGGGACGAAGAACGCTGCCATGTTCCTGCAGAAGAACCACTCCTAGTCCATAATATCTTGCGTTGGTCAGCAATATGAACGTACGATTAGAGTTGGGCAGATTTAGACAAGCGCTTTCAGTCACAGCCCTTGAAAGGACACGCGAATGCGGTTTGTTGCTAGTGCCCCAACGCAATTTTTCGCGAAGCAAATGGATCAGAGGTTCCATTGTTTCGGCACATTGCGAATTCAATATGTACTGAACGTAATCCTCCAGATATGCCTCTGTAGACTATTGGCGACGTGAGAGGGGGGGGGGCACTCCGTTATTGCGCGCAACGTATCTGAATTCGGGCGCAGCGTGCCGCTATCTACAATAAAGGCAAGAAGGTTGATTGCAGTCGAGGCTAACTAAACTTTATCTAGATGAATCGTAAGGCCGGCCTGACAACTTCGGTCGAGTATAATAGGAAGGTGCACCAAATGCTGCTGAAATGTTCATGACAACACAACTACGTCTTACGAGTACACCATCGCAAACTCTTACTTCGCGTCACCGAGCGCAACATCCATTAGGCGTTGAAAGCTGTCGGGAGAGTTGGACAAGCTAAAGGGATGGCGAGTGAATTTAAGCAACCGCCTGTTCGGCAAACAAATGCATTCTTCTGTACATCCGCCGCATGAACTTCTCTTTGAAGAAATCCGCGGCTGCAGTCGAGGGTTGTGAAAACAGTCGCGTTTCCAAGGGAACTGAGGATATACTAAGAAACGGCTTTGACTCTTTGTTGAGGCGCCTGTAATCAGCACAAAGCCTGGTTGCGCCATCCTTCATTGCAGACAGGATCACCCGCGAAGACGATGGGCTTTTCTATTCACGTCCCTAGCTGTGTCGATCATTTCGTAAGTGCTGTGTCAAGAAGTTCCCTCATGTGAGCACTTACGGGCCTCGCATTGTTCTTCCGGGGGGGGGCGGGAGGTGCGTTCTTGGTTTCGATGCGGTGCCTTCAAAGTTCGGTCATCCCTGGTCTTTCCGTGACCATCGCCAGAGCAGCGGCTTCAGCTGGCGCCTGAGCTGCTGGTTCTCGGAGCTGCTACCGGGACACTTTTCCACCGCCTTGTTGACACGGCGTAGAAGCGAACAGTTGTGTCCTGAAAAGTTCAGCGGAAAAGCGTCCCCAGGTAAGCAGTACTCTCGTCTGGTACATGGCGTTTACGGACTTGTATTTTAAGTTCTGAATGGCAGTTCGAGCAAAGTCTAATGGGATGCTCTCCACTACGACGAAATCTCTAGCGAGTATCATGGGTACTGCATTCTAAAAAAAGGGTGTAAAAGGGTGTATTGTTACACCTTTTGTCCCATATAATACACCCCAAAAATTCAATTAGACGTACAGCGTACTATAGTCGAACAGACGGACCCAAATTTTACGAGGGTCTTGATAGACGTGTGGTACAACTTATTGAAATAGCTAATGTACGTGTTTACTGACTACAAAAAAAAATAATAGGGGTTTTCTTGGCCCTACTTCCTGAGACCCACCGTGAACGGGGGCGTGTCGGAGCCCTTAAAGCCCTAAGAATCCGGGGCCGCAAAGGACCTCTCGCAGTCCGCCTAAACGGTGGACACGCCGAGTACCTCATCACAGAGAACGTACTCAGCAGGCCACTTAATAAAGACTAATAGAACAAAGCAAATAAAAATAAAATCACAAAGCAAAATTAAGCATTTCTCGTGAAATACAGAAGGATCACATTCGGTAGCAACATCCTCAGTAAGATAGTTCCAGTTAGGAAAATAGAGTGCCAGAGGTAATAACGTGAATTTATTAGTGCGACAGAATACTGGTTCAATCTTTAGTTTATTGACGGTATTGAGAAACGGGCTATAGAACCGTTCGTTTGGGCCAGGGGCTCGCTGGAGCCAGACTTTTGACGCCGGGCCGTGGTTCCAAATTGCCAAAAGCGCCGTTCGCTTTTCCCATCGAGCTTCGTAGCACTGGCAAGCAGTGATTCGGAATATAATTTCGTTTTTCTGTCTGTTAAAAAACTGTGTTTTTTAATTTTTTATAAAGAGATAGGCAATTTTTTTAAAAGGAAGTTTGGTGGTGTGCTTTGTGTCTGGGGTGGATATAATATAACCGAGGGAAAATAACATTTGCCTTCTGTGAAGTACGCCTCGCAAGTGTAAAATGGCGTTCATTGAATTGTTGGCGTTGCTAACAATGCGATCCCCAGCTAATGTTTCTCGCGCATTGCGACATTCAAGTCAACCTTGTATTGTGCGGCGTCGCAGACCTCTACGGTATGGGCCATCGGCCTTTCTGCGGCGTCGCGGCTTTCCTGAGCCGGAATAAATATTATTATTATTATTATATCTTTTACTTTATGGTTTCGCTCGCTCTTTGACGTAAGAGTTATTTGGACGATGATGAGGATTCTATATCGTTTCAATTTTCTTTTCGCGTAGGGTTGCGGAGTCACATACACTTGAACTGAGGCAAGTGGTCTCGGAAAGTTACCGGCTGCGGTAAGCCTGATTCGTTTTTCTTTCTTATGTGCGAATGTCGTGAATGACGAGGCATGTGCAGCCAGACCGCGGAAGTTAGTAAAGCCGTTCAAAAAACCGACGCGGGACGTGAACGCGACCACCGCTTGTCTGTTTCCACGTATTTTGAACGGGTCAAATAACAAAATCATAATATTTTACTACTCACCTTGTTGTGTTTGCATACACCCACTATCGTCAAAATGGCAGCATTGTAATTAATGCATGTGCGTATACTCACTCATACTGTTATGAGTAACACAAGTGATCACCAATCGACTTACATTTGCGTCAATACTGTCGCCTCCTTTTATTTTTTTATATGACCCCAGAATGATAATTGTGAACACAGTTGCTGTAGTTACAAATGCGTTTTCTAGCGCAAATATGTGTTTCATGGTTTTGTAGGCGCAGTTATATCTTATATTTTAGAAGCTCTGCATCACGAAAGGACTTCAATTTACTTATATATATATATATATTGTGAGGTTACTGATGACAGGGACAGGGTTAAACGTTACTTAAAACGATTTACTAACAATGGCAAACTCATACGGCGGTTATGGCGACAACATTCATTTGTTTATTTCTGTGCTCATGAACAGCTTGACGCCTTGGTAATGATGCACAACGAAATGTTCACAGGTTAGTTACAAAAGTCTTAAAAGCTACGAAATTTGGGTTAAAAACATCAATATCTGCTCCCCTGAGGGTATTGTAGAAGTGTTGAATGTGGGTCATGGGACTGGTTTGGATGATGTGATTAACAGGAAAAGTCGGAGAAACCCGGAAAACTCGACTCGGAACGTGTCATAGCAGATGTGAGATCTGGGCAATCAATTATTCCATGAATGCTTTTATGCAGGAAAACAAGATCGCGCTCACGCCGTCTGGAACTCAAATTAGGGCATTTGCATCGTTCCAAGAGTCTCGCATAAGAATAATAAACAGTACGACCAATGTAACGATCGTAAACAATTCGAAAAAAACCCTTTTGAACATTTTCAATCATCTCTTGGCTCGTAGAACTAATACAATTCCGGACTAGAGAGGAAAACTCCAACTTGGTCCGGATTAACGAGAAATATAACCATATAATACAGGTTGATGTGGAGAACTCACGCGTGATTCTAGAAATTACTCCCAGCTTACGCAAAGAGCCATTTATAAGGTTGTTAACATGTACAGTAAAGTATAACGAAGAGTCTATGTATACTCCAAGATCACGCGTGCAGTCGACTCTTCGCAGAAGATCTGTGCCAATCTGGTAACAAAAGGTAATTTTTTCAACCTTTCTAGACAAAGACATAATAACGGTTTTAGAAGGATTGAGCGTTAGCATGTTCAGACGACACCAATTGCATACACGCCTAACAAGCCTTAGAGAGATCAAAATACACAACGTCTACCTGTCCACGTTGACACACAGTAGGCGAAACAAAATTTAGAAAAGAAAGCAGATTACAGTGCCTTCATGTGCGCTTCGCATAGAGTGATGCCAACTGATTGTTTCCCTTTCCCACACCCTCTCCCGCCGCCAATTTGTTCCTCATTGTTTTCCCGTGCGCCGGAAAGTGGCCTTTGTGTCCATCGGTCCTCCCATCCGAGGGGCGAAAATGCTAATCCTCCCTCCGTGGGTTCCACAACGCTGCTCCGAACTTGTGAGACAAGGTGCTTGCTTCCGGGAGGGTTATAAGTCGCACGGATTATCGCCGAGAACCAAAATGGCTGCTGGTTTGTCGGCGAGTGGTATTATAAAGGGTGGCATCACCCTAGCAAAGCGCACATGAAGGCTCCCTGCTCCTGATTTGTCTCAACAGACCTTCCACGCATGAAGCCATGTTGTGAAGGACTTATCTTATGCTTAAAAAGTTTGAAATGTGCTCAAATAAAACAATTTCATAAACCTTAGGAAAGGGAGATAGCAACGACACAGGTCTGTAATTTTTTACGTCATCCGTCCTGCCATTTTTATGTACTGGCACAGTAATAGACTACTTCCACAGGGAAGGAAATGTAAGGCTCTGCAACGACAAGTTGAATATATGCGTTAAGACGGGCGCAAAAATAGAGGAGCATCCTTTAACAATAAAGCTTGGAATGCCGTCAAATGCAACTGATAACTTTGGCTTCAGTTTCGTGATAGCAAGTTCAATATCAGTAATTTCAAAACATAGAATTGACAGGTCATCACTGGAATTATCACTGGCGCCATGCACAGGCAGTCCAGTTTGGCCGCAAGAATGAACAGAAGAAAAATAACTCGCGAATGCATTTGACACATCTTCGGGCTCAGACAGCATATTACCTGATGAGTCAGCTATGTTTATTGATGACGAAGTTGTAGTTGTGCGATCCTTTACATATCGCCAGAACAGCATTGGCGTCACGATTTAAGCTGCTCTCTACTGACTCACGGTGTAATATTATATCGCGCTTCAACAATGTCCTAGCTAGCGCACGTGACTCAGAAAATTTTAGGTACCAAAAAGCGGAATTAGCAAACTTATATTTCCTATGATAATGGGATTCTTTTTTTAGAACTGATCTAAGCTCCTTGGAGTACCAGTGCGGATAACGACTTGTGTAAGGACGCTTTTTGGGAACGAACCTTTCAAGTGCATCTAACGATATAGTTTGTGAACACTTCAACCGCACGATTTACATCGGTCATACTATATATGGAAGCCCAATCTGCATTATCTAAATGTTGATAAAGGCCAAAGTAATCGCCTCTTGAGAAAGCAACCGACTCACGGTTTTTGTGCTTTACTTTTCCCACAGAAATCATAAAGGAAACAGAAAAAGGAACGTGCCAAACATCGGGTAAAACAAGCGGATCGGAAACAGACATCAGGCTGTCGATAGGAAAGTTGGTCCAAGGCCAGATCGAGCACATGTCCTGCTGAGTTATGAAGACCGTTCATTTGGGTAAATCCGAGAAGGTTAACAAATGAAAAAAGGGCATTCGCTTTAAATGATGCACTATGAGCAGACAGTGAAGGATGTACCAAATTCCAGTTAATATCAGGAATATTGAAATCACCAAGTATGAGTATACGATGTTGATCCACATCCAATTTATCCCCTAGCATATCTAATTGGTCAGATTGGTGACATAGCATGGCGCGAGCGCCGTCTGGAGTCCCCTGGTTGGGCCAGGCTTGGCTTTGTGAACGAGATGTTGGCAGATGGCGCTATTAATAAGCCTGCTCACAATATATATTGTTGCAGATCGCTTTTTTCGTTGCTGCCACTTCGTCCTTCTCCCGTCTACGACCCACTTCTTCTTCCTCTTTTCCTCCTTTTTGTCCCGCTCGTTGCACCTCAATGCCCTACTGTCACATTTTGCCCCCTCCTGGTTGACTGTCCGTCCTCGGCAGTCTGTGTCCCATGCTGGTCTTGACTGAATGTCTGTCTTGACACGTAGAGCTTCAGTTGACTGCGGTGAGCCGGGAAAGTCCGGGATGCTTCTCGAGGTGCATTGAGGTCTCGTAGTCGGTAGCTCACGGGTCCTGTTTGTCGAAGCACTTCACAGGGTCCTCTGTATTTTGGCAGTAGCTTGGTTGCTTTTCCTTTTTTCTAACGGGACGGCGTACAAGAACCAGATCCCCTCGCACGATGGGGGACATTCGGTCGTCTTGTCGGTGATTGATTAGCATCCGCTGTTGGGCTCTGGTTATTGCGACGCGAGCCCGGCGGCGAGCCTCATTGAGTCTGTCCTCAAAATGATCCTGCATTTCTTGCCTTCTGTGGTTCCACGTAGTGGATAACGTTGATTCCTGTGGCAGAACTGGAGTTCTACCGTACACCAGTTTAAAAGGGCTCGTCGTGGTACTTGCTTGTTGCGACGTGTTCAAAGCAAACGATGCGTATGGTACGTACACATCCCAATTGTCGTGTGAAGCATTAACATAAGCGTACAATATATCGGCGATAGTTCGATTAGCACGCTCGACGAGTCCATTGGTTTGGGGATGGTAGGGTGCTGACTGTGCATGGTGTATTCCATGAGTTACCATCTCGTGTTTAAAAATACGAGAGCTGAATGGAGTTCCCCGGTCAGTGAGTACAGTGCGGGGCACACCATGGCGAAGTACTATTTGCTCACGCAGAAACTCCACAATGTGATTCGCTGACGTTGTAGGCACGGCACGTAGCTCAATCCACTTAGTGAGGTGGTCAACAGCAACAATAATGAAACGGTTGCCCTTTTGTGATTTCGGAAATGGCCCTAAATGATCAAGTCCAATAAGTTCGAAAGCAGCTTGTGGTGGTTGAGTCGGATGAATCTCGGTGAAAGGTGAAATACCGGGCAATTTCCTTCTTTGACATGATTCACAGGACGCGACATACCTGGAGACATCTTTCCGGAATCCGTGCCACCAATAGCGTTCGGAAAGTTTGGCCAGAGTCTTATCTCGACCGAGGTGACCCGCTGTGGGGTCATCATGGCAGAGATTCAACACGGTAGCCCTCAGAGAAGCTGGAATCACCGGTAGCCATTGTTGTTGACCGGGATTTCTGTGACAGAGTAGGCCATTTTCCACTCGGTATGCTCGACGCAGTCGCCGTAAAATGTCTGTCGAACCGGATAATGCGAGGCGCTGGACGATATCTTGAACTTCGTTATCTTGACATTGACTGTGACGTAGGTCGAAAGTCGCACCACAAAAACAAGTGTCACACTCCGGAGCCTCAGGGATCTTGTCTAGTGGGTTGCGAGATAGAAAGTCAGCGTCCTGATGACTACGTCCGCTTCGATGTATGACTTCAAAATCATACTCTTGCAGTAGAATCGCCCAGCGTGCCAGTTTTGCCGTCAAGTCTCGTTTGCTCTGAAGCCAGGTCAATGCTGAATTATCCGTCACAACAGTAAAATGGCGACCATAAAGGTAAGGGCGAAATTTCTGCACCGACCAGACAAGGGCCAGGCATTCTAATTCAGATGAATGATTCCTCTCTTCTTGTTGTGTAAGCCGGCGACTTGCGTACGAAATTACTCTTTGAGTACCGTCTGGAAATTCTTGAAGTAGTACAGCTCCAAGTCCTTGCCCGCTAGCATCCGTGTGGAGAATCGTCTTTGACAAGGACGGGTCGAAGTGAGCAAGCACTGGGGCGTTTAGAAGGGCCATCTTTAGGTCTTGAAACGAGGACTGCTCTTCGTTGCCCCATCGCCATGGTACGTTCTTCCGGAGTAAGTAATTCAAGGGGGCAGCGCGGGTAGCAAAGTTAGCAATAAAACGGCGGAAATATGACGCAAATCCCAAAAAACTTCTGACGTCTTTGATAGTTGTTGGCGTCGGATATTCAAACAAAGCTTCAAGCTTCGAGGGATCAGGTTTAACGCCGTTTTTGTTTACCACATGTCCCAAGTATGTGATCTCTTTGAAGCCGAAAAAACACTTTTGGGGCTTCAGACGAAGATTGGCATCAATCGTAGACGGGAGAAGGACGAAGTGGCAGCAACGAAAAAAGCGATCTGCAACATTTTGGTGTCAGAAGTGGGATCTGCGTAAAGAAATGCCCTTCACACGACAACAAGCCCGGTCTGGCGAACCTGCCCCTTCTTCCGAGGACACCAGCAACACTGAAGGTCCAGTTACCTACGCCCAACTGAGGGATCTGTTCGCTGCGCAGAGACAGGGCTTCGAATCAACGATGGCGGCTATGGTCCAGGCACAGCTGCAACCCGTCACATCTGCGCAAGAAGACCTTCGACAAAGAATCATAGCGCTAGAGGAAAGGAGAGACTCGGAGAATCGGACCGACTCAGCGACGGTACGCACATTTTCGGCCACCTCGAATCCTCTTCGTTTGAAACTGAAGCCTTTCGATGGTAGCGGGCCACTTGACCTTTACCTCGAGCAAGCTAACATTGTTGCTCAAGCGAACCAATGGTCCGAAGATGAAACAACTTACGCTCTTGCGGCACAACTACAGGGACCAGCCATCGCGATATTGGCCCAACTTCAAGGAAGAGCTCTAACCTACCAAACGTTGGTAGCGGCACTTGAAGACCGCTTTGGCGACAAGCATCTACAACACGTCCGCTATGGCGAGTTACGTTGCCGTCGACAACAGCCGGGGGAAACACTCCAAGCCCTGGCAACGGAAGTTGAGTGCCTAGCGCGAAAATCATTTGTGGGAGTTGCTGCCGACACTTTTCACCTTCTCAGCACTACTGCCTTCGTCGATGCCATTGCGGACACTGAAGTTCAAAAATTTGTTCGACTTGGAGGGCCAAAGACTGTTCGAGAGGCTTTGGCTAAGGCGTTGGAGATCTCAGCCATCCAGAAGGCAACAACAAACGCCCAGGCTTCTTGCCCGGCACAGTTTCAGCCAACTACCCATCTGGAGACGCCTGGAGCACGCCAGCAACCTGAAGGTCACCAACGAGTTAACACTAAGAGGCGCTGTTTTCAGTGCGGGCGACAAGGACACTTGGCTGCAGAGTGTTACAGCGCGTCGGGAAACGGATGTCCCGGTCCACAGGGGCGGGATCGGGTATAGAAGACCAAGTCCCCCTCGTCTCTCTTTCAAGGAGTTTTACTGGTCTTCCAACTACCAAAGTGGAGATTCAAGGAATTGGGATCCAAGAAAGCCTCCTCGATACTGGAGCAGCTGTTAACATAATCGACGCGACGCTTGTACCAGCTGATTGTAATGTTTCCCGGATTGCTCCACAACTTTTCACAGCCAACGGCGTCAAAGTTCACACCGGTGGACAAGTGAAGTTACTGGTCACTGCGCTCGGTGAGACGTCGTTAGTGGACTTCGTAATTTTGTCGAATTCCGTCTTTCCGATCATTCTGGGTTATGAGTGGTGCCAGAAAAACAGATTTTTTAAGTTGAACCCCGAACAGAACAAGGCCACCAACACCCCGCATCCATCCATGGAAACGTTACACACCAGCATCCCACTTCTGACACCAAAATGTTGCAGATCGCTTTTTTCGTTGCTGCCACTTCGTCCTTCTCCCGTCTACGACCCACTTCTTCTTCCTCTTTTCCTCCTTTTTGTCCCGCTCGTTGCACCTCAATGCCCTACTGTCACAATATATATATATATATATATATATATATATATATATATATATATATATATATATATCTTTTCGCGATAATTGAGGTTAATTCAGAATGTTTATCATAAAATTTCAGTTATCTAGTTCAGTGGTGTTTCTAGTCCCCCTCCCCTTTATCATGCCTTTCTTTTATGCCTCCAACGTTACCAGTACGCTCCAGCATGTCGACCAAAAATATTCTAGTGCCTCATTTTCTAGAGTTTATCTCATCTGTCCTGTAGCACCTAGGGTAAGATTGCAGTCGATGCTCATCTAGTTCTGGCCCGCTGCCTTCCGTCGTGCTTTGGCTGCGTACTAACGAGATTCCGAAATGCCGTCGAAGGCAGAGAGCTCGCGCTGAGGGCGAAGCTTCCAGTGTCGGACGTTGCATGAACGCGACAGCATAGGTTCGGGAGCAGCTTTCGTTGCGCGCACTACTTCATCGTACACTTCAAACATTTTCCGACTGATATAAGCTCGTGCCCATGTCATTCCCTAAACTGCGCTGTCTTTCCTCGCAAAGTACAGAAAAAACACAAAAAAACTTAAAGCGAAAAAAAAATGGTTGCGAGGTTTTTGCAAATTTTGGTTACTGATTTTAAATGAAACAGGAGGAAAATTATGTTACATACCTTATGACCAAACCCCCTATAGTTTGTCTAAATTTGCGGAGCTTCGAGGAGCATGAACAGCATATGTAATTTTGTAACCTTGGCTCTTCGTGTGTATGCTAAGTCCCGTGCAGTTATTCTTAGAAGTTATATATAAAGGATATCCAAAACCGCTCCGTACGATTTATTCTCAGCAACTAAAATTTTACAGATAGCGACAGTGCATTTAATGCCTACCCCAGCCTCCACCGTCTCCAAAGCACGCAGGACAACATGCGCCCCATCAATACTGCAAAAATGTTACTACCCCCTTCTTTTCAGCATTCAATAATAAAATGGAGCAACTTGAGGTGATTTCGATGAATTACCTTACAAAAATCACGCTTAGGACACTCACTTTATAGCACGCTTCCAGTGTGTGCTACTTAGAGCAGGAAGCTGAATTATATCACATTCTATTTTAATGAGAAGAGCAGTTCACTTTATTTTGTCATGGATTTGTTTAGCGACAACTTAACTTAGTACTTTTTATATTCGGGTGCATTGGGATTCTCCGAAGAAAGCTCGATATAGCTAGCCCTTTGTGCTTGTTTTGAAGTTCGTCAGCGTGCGGGTTTACCTTTCTGATTTCTTCAAAGTAAATGAAGCGTATAAATTATTTTTGTGGCACCTAATCCTTTTTTTTAATGAAATGCAGTGCTTGCATAATGACACACCGGCCTCTGGTCGATCATCAGCGCCATCTTCAGGCAACTTTTGCCAGCCCTTGTGACCAGAAAGTTAGTATGGTTGTTCAAATAACTTGTCAAAGTTCGATAAGGAAAGGATCTGTGTTAATTCTAAATTTCCTTTCTCAATCATTTTCGCTTGGTAGGATTTGCGTGTCGTCCAAGCACTTAACTATCTCCCCGGTCCTGGCCTCCAAAAGTTCAAAGTGTATGACACCTGATTCGCTGCTTTTAACTGGAAGTGGGATACGCGCGGGTGAATATTTGTCGTTTCATAGTCAGTTTGAAACAAATAAAGCAAACTAAAATAACAATGCATATATATTTTTTTTCAGATGAACAGAAAGTATATTTCGTTAATATTTTTCAATATATATTTTATGTGTTGTCGGTACGATTGGATACGTTCCTTTCAGAAGAATATAGTGATGTGATTATATGAAACACCGTGTATATGGGCACTCAGTGTGGTTAAAAAGCAAAGTGGTTAAACTGGAACGATCGCCCTATAGCAGCCCACCCACTTTTGAGTTCAGGAAAACTTTGCAATAAGGAAATGGAAGCTGGAAAGATCTGCTGCCAGAACTTCTATTTCATGCACCAGGCGTTGTAATATACTTTTAGTGGCTGAACGTCTTAGCAGCCAGCCCCTGGTACCGAGTGTGGCAACTTGAAATAAGGCTGCCGCCATGCGTTCGCATCCCCCTGTGTGGCGCTGAATCCCCTCAGCCGGATGTGACGTACAACACGTCATAATTTGGTCCCACACTCTTGCCACCACCGCTAGGGTACGCCTCTCTTATCTCTGGGTGGTGACGTCAGAACATCTGGCGTACGAATGTTGTATTTTTCCCCCTTTTTCCTTTGCAACGCGTGACACGGCGTTTTTTGGTTCACGCTGATCGTCTTAGCTTTGACGTGCGGCTCGACGGCGTTATACAGTTTAGGTATCTTTGTATTTTCCTCGTTATCGCGTTCAGCACCAGAGCAGGCACCTTTCTACATGTGTGACAGTTTGAGACGCTTAAGTTTGTACTACGCAGAAGAAGTCTTAACAAGTCCTTTTTTCGCAGCGCCTCCTGGAGAACGCTGGAGGCCTATGCCGCATGGCAATGAGTTCAAGGAGAAACATGGCACGCGGCACTCGTGTTTGCAAACTCTCTTTTGTATGATGTACGGGCACTGTGACCCCGGCTTTAGTTCACAAAGATGCTTGTATCCTACATTGCTCATCGTTAACATAGTCATTCATTCACAGAAATCGCCACGTCTTGTCGTTATCTTTAAGAAAAGGAAATATGTGTAGTCCGCACTTCTATATAATCAGTGTAAAATTTAAACTTTAGAACATGCATACTCCACGTACTCCAGTCCACGAAAGACGGTCAAGTTCAAGTCCAAGATCTTTGCCCTCAATGCCATTATTAGAAATTTATTACATGAGGGGAAGTTTGAAAGTACAGAAAGTATGGAACGCTTCTGGAATATACAGCGCGGGCAGAATGGGTTGTACGCACTTTAAGCTGACCGCATAAATCAATTTCTTAACTTATTGCTCTTTGATTTACTACTAATGTGCTTGTAGTTGTTGAATGCTTTCGCTAAAATTGTGAAAATATTAGCTCACCTGAGTAAATCAAGAAAAAAATAAAAACTATATGTTTCCTATAGTTTGCATGTACACTTAAAATTATAATGTGTTAATGTGGCGCTTATATGGGTGAAATGAAGTGAAAAAGAGTTAAGCCGATACTTTTTTCTTTCATTTCACAATTTGTTTAATCATAGTAAACGCCAAAATACCCTTAACGATTTTTTTTTCGATTTTGCAATAAAATACTTCGTTATATTTTTGTGTACACAAAACTGGTTTTTTTATTTTTTATTATTTTGCCTACGAGGGTTTTATATTTTCATACTCTCAAATAATGAATGCCCCTGCTGCGAGCACCTATGTAGTAAATCCCAGCGCGATAAGTTAAGAAACGGATTAATGCGGTCACTTTAAACTGCACTCAATCCATTTTGTCCACTCTGTACTAAGAAAGTTCACAAATATACATAGGCGAAATTTAGGCAGGCGGAACAAAGTTAGACTTAGGCAAGACAATAGAACGAAATCAAGGAAGAGAAGTTGAGCATTTCGCGTAAAATACGCCAAATGCTCAACTCAACGAGATAGGCGACCTCGAAGACAATTTTAATTTGTAGAGCAATGTTTACACGTGAACTATTTGCAACAGACGAAAAAAATTAGACATTACAATTGGTATCGCTTAATAATAATAAAAAATTAAAACACAACTATCACAGAAGCAGATTTAAGCATTTCTCGCGAAATACACACGGATCACATACGGTAGCAACTTCGTAAGTAACAGAATTCCCGTTTGTAAAAAAGAGTGCAAGAGGTGAGAACTTGAATCCGTTAGTGTGAACGAATATTGGTTCAATCTTAAGTGTATGGACGGTATCGAGAAACGGAGCATAGAACCTTTCGGCAGGGCCAGGTTGCGCGCTGGAGCGAGACTAGCCACCGCGCCATGGCTCAAAATTGTCTAGTGCGCCGTTCGCTTTTCCCGTCGTGCTTCGTTGCGATGGTATATCGGTATATCATTCTGTCTTTCTGTCTCTAAAAAATTGTGCGTGCGTGCGTGCGTGCGTGCGTGCGTGCGTGCGTGCGTGCGTGCGTGCGTGTGTGTGTGTGTGTGTGTGTGCGTGTGTGTGTGTGTGCGTGTGTGTGTGTGTGTGTGTGTGTGTGTGTGTGCGTGCGTGTGCGTGCGTGCGTGCGTGCGTGCGTGCGTGCGTGTGTGTGTGTGTGCGTGTGTGCGTGTGTGCGTGTGTGTGTATGTGTGTGTGCGTGCGTGCGTGTGTGTGTGTGTGTGCGTGCGTGCGTGCGTGTGTGTGTGTGCGCGTGTGTGTGTGTGTGTGTGTGTGTGTGTGTGTGTGTGTGTGTGTGTGTGTGTGTGTGTGTTTTTATATGGAGAGATAGGCGATTTTTGGCGAAGCTGGTGCGCCGGGTCTCTGGGGGGAATCATATGATCAAGGAAAATAACATTTGCCGTCTGCGAAGTGCGCCTCGCAAGTGCAAAATGACGTTGATTGCGTTTTTGGCGTTGCTGACAATGCAATTCCCAGCATGTCTTTCTAAAGCATTGCGACATTCGCCTCAAGATAAATGCGTATTTTCGTTTCTTTATGGTTTCGCCCGCTCTTGCAAGTCAGAGTATATTGAACTAAGATGAGGATTTTTTACCGTTTAAAATGTTTCTTTCGCGTAGGGTTCCGCAGTCATATACACTTGAATTCAAGCAAGTGATCTTTTAGAGTTACCGGCTGCTGTAAGCATAATTAGTTTTTGTTTTGTTTTGTTTTTTGTGCGATTGACGTCAATGACGAGACATATGCAGCAATACCGCGACAGTAAAGGCTCTGTTATACCCCGACATCGAGCGTAGCAAACTTGGTGTGGCCCAGCGCACAAAGCTACCGATTGGTCGGCGATATCGAGTTCCTGCTCGCCGGCCAATGAAACGCGCGCTTTCTGCGCTACTGTGGGTTAGCTGCGCGCAGCGTCGGAATAAAACAGAACCTTAAGTAAAACCATCTAAAAAATTTGAAGCGGGACGTGAACACGACCACCGCTTGTGTTTCCATGTATTCTGATCGGGTCAAATAACGAAATCAAAAATTCTTACTACGCACCTTGTTGTGTTTGCACACATCCGCTACCCTCAAACTGGTAGAATTGTAATTATGGATACTGTTATTATGCATATATATATATATATATATATATATATATATATATATATATATATATATATATATATATATATATATTATAATATGAACTTGAATCTATTACTGGGAACGAATATTGGTTCGATCTTTAGTGTATTGGCGGTAGTTAAATATGGAGTATAGACTAAGCGTCGCCGCGCCGTTCCTCAAAATTAGAGAGTTTAAGTATAGCGTACGAGCCAACGCAAGCGCTATGCGTTTACGTTAGCGTTGCGTTCTCCACGCTGCGCACGCGCGAAGTCGCCATGTGCCAATCTAAGGGCGCAGTTTGGGCTCCGCACACGCGCAGTGTAGAACACGTTACGCTAACGCAAACGCACAGCACTTGCGTTCGCTCGTACACGCAATACTAAAACTCACTATTGCCTAGTGCGCCCTTCGCTTTTCCCGTCGTGCTTCATTGCAATGGCGAGCAGTGATTCGAGATAGTACTCATTTTTTCTGTCTTTTCAAAACTGTGCTTTTTTCTTCTTTTTTATAGAAACACAGGGCATCTTTCGCAAAGAAAGTTTGGTGGTGTGCCAGGTCTCTGTGGTGGACGATAAAATCAACGGAAACGAACATTTGCCGTCTGCGACGTGCGCCTCGCAAGTGCAAAACGGCGTCGATTGAGTTGATGGCGTTGCTGACGATGCAATCGCCAGGATATGTTTCTCAAACATTGCGACATGTCGCCTCAAGATAAATGCGTTTCTTTTCTTTCATTAGGATTTGGCTCGCTCTTGGAAGTCAGAGTTATTTGTACAAACATGGGAATTCTATATTGTTTAAATTGTCTTTTCGCGTATAGTTGCGCGGTATCACTGAGGCAAGTGCTCTTCCAAAGTTACCGGCTGCTGCA
Organism: Ixodes ricinus; assembly: GCA_037355805.1. Taxonomy (NCBI): domain Eukaryota; kingdom Metazoa; phylum Arthropoda; class Arachnida; order Ixodida; family Ixodidae; genus Ixodes; species Ixodes ricinus. The sequence goes on from JAZHYW010016435.1 coordinate 29,684, forward strand.
ATTATAATTCGTCGTTGTTCTTTTTTGTGCGAATGACGTCAATGATGAGACATATGTAACCCGATCGCGTCAGTAAAGGCTTTGTTAAACTCTGACGTCGAGCGTAGCAAACCCGGCGTAGCTCACCACGCACAAATACCGATTTGTCAGCGATATCGACTTCCTCCTCGTGGGCCAATAAGCGCGCGCGTTCTGAGCTACGCTGCGCTCGCTGCACTCAAAGTCGGAGTATAGCAGAGCCTTAAGTAAAGCTATATAAAAAAAAACAACTGACTATACTTCGTTTCACCTTCGTCCAGACGCAGCGGATGCTACGAGAAAACGGGACCAATCAAGCAGCGTCAAAAGTGCAAGTCACTGTGCCTTCTTTGTTTATGATTGGTTCAGCGATGATATAACACGGACAGAGATATCACGAGCACCATGATGGTGCCCTTTTGACGCTGTCTGATTCGTCATATAATCTCGTAGCATCGGCTGCGTCTGGACGGAAGGTGAGACGAAGTATAAACACCTTGTTGCACACATAGGCTGCAGTCTAAGTGGCAGCATTGTAATTAGTGAATGCACGTATACCCACTCATATTGTTATTAATAACACAAACAAGTGGTAGTAAAGGTGTACACAATCAGCCCAATAATCCATCAATACCATAACATTTGCATTCAAATTGAGTCCAATTATCCGCAGCCTTACACTTAGGAACGGCAGGTAAAGTTACGGCCGTGGAAGGTCAACATAAACCGAAATAAAGGAACAATCTCGCGATACAAAAGCAGTGAGCTTACATTTAAATATCTGCGCCGGTGACGCAGCTTCCGGCCTCTGCTGCAGTTGATGCGTTTTAAGAAAAAAAATGATCCTCTGCTGTAGTCAAATGGTAACAAAGATTCGGCTTCCGTCAGTCGTCACGAGCGGACGCAGGATCATGAGCTCCGCAGAAGCGGCAACTACGACTAGCACTGGCCGGGAATCAACGGCTCAGCCAATAAACAATGCTTACCAGAAATACAGGATGGTTCTGCCCACCCTGCAAAAAAGTCGGACTTCTTTTAATGCTGTTATTTTGCCCTGTGACGCGTCAGGGAAACCCTTCAAAATTGAAGACTTCGGCAACGTACTGAGGTCTACCATCAAGATCATGGCCGCTGCCGGGTTTTGTGCCTGTCAGTATAGTCACGTATGGATTCTTACACTACACAACATGGTGGCGAAGGAAAAAAATGATAAAAGTACGGGAAGACGGGGTCAAGGGGCAAAATATGCGTCGTCATTGATCCCAACACCAGCGAGAAGATCTTGATGGTACACTGGCTGCCTACGAACTTTCCGGATGAAGCAGTCGCGCAAGCGTTCGCAAGCTACGACAGAGTGAAGAAAGTCGCGAGGGACAAATGACGCCGACCTGGCTTTGAAAAATTGAGACAACGACCAGAGGACCGTTACGATCGAACTGAAGGAAGGTAACACTGTGAACTCCTTCCCTTAGCAAGTCACCGTCATGGGAGGCCCTGCGTTAGTATCGATTCCGCGTCGGCCAACATTGTGTCTTCGATGCCGAAATGTTGGGCACTCGCGAAAGCAATGCGGACGCCATTGTGCAAAGTATTCCGTACGTTTTGGTACGAAGATGACGACTGCATTCAGAGCTACGCCTCTAGAACGAGAATGATAGCTCAAGAGGACGAGTTCGCGCACTACATGGACCAGGGCCACATGTTTTCGGTGACCCCGAGAACTTAGATACCAGGGTGTTCAAGTGGCTTCAAGTAACGCACCCTCCGTTGCTACGCATTCACCTTCCAAACAGCAACCGGAGCAGCAGCTGGAGCGACAGGCTTCACTCCAGCGCTACAGCGACAACCCTCACTCTGAGCAAGCAGTCCCGCAAACGCAGCCGTAGTCGAGGGTTCCGGGACTGGTCACGTGACCTCAACACCAATTCAGTTTCCCCGCTAAATTTAGCGGGAAACTGAATTGGTGTTGAGGTCACGTGACGTCAATTTTCCCGCTAAATCAAGCGGAGAATCTGAATTTGTTCATTGTTACGTGACACCAAGTCATCTGGGGTCAGTTTTCCCGCTCAATTTAGCGGGGAAAGTGAATTGATGTTGAGGTCACGTGACATCAATTTTCCAGACATGTACAAGGTACTCAAAAAAGTAATTAAGTGAGCTTAATGCGTATTGGCCTCAAAAGTAACTTGAGTAGAGTAGGAATTACTCAAATGAAAAGCAATTTAGTAAATTACTAACTACCGTAAAAAAGTAGCGAATTACTTTTAAAGGAACTTTTTTATTTGTTATGGTAATAAGAATGTATATATGTTTTGATCTGTTAGCAAAATTCTGCTAGCCAAATATAAAGCAGCTTGTGTTTTTACAGGTATGCTTTAAGGCCCCTTCACACATTTACGACATCTTGAAACCGGGTGTCTCAGATCCCTTAAAACGAGAGGACACACTGGCGCCATCTATAGGGTAGCAGTGTAAACTTAGCGGTCCGGCATATTTTCTAATTCTCTCGCGCATTATCCTTTCATTCTTGGCTTGAATAACTTTCTTCAACGTTATAAACGAGCCTTTCTCATAAGTATTACGCACATTTGACCTCGGAAATACCGTAAAACCTTCGCTCTTGTGAAATGCAGTTCCAGGGTCACCGCATAGATGGCGCCAGCGTGCCAGTGTGTTCTCTCGTCCTAAGAAAGTTTTAAGAGGTTTTAACGGGTCTCGGTCTCTCTCGGTCGTACTCGGTTGCAAGAGTGTGAACAGGCCCTTAATAGCTCGTTCTGCTTCTGCGTGCCTACTTGCTTTGCACTTTTTTGTTTTGTTTTTTGGTCAACGATGTGCTGCGAATGTATTATTTCTACCTTCCAATTTAGGAGGTTTAGCACTGTCTGAGCTTGATTTTGCAGATAGTGTTTAATTGTTTACAGGGTTGCGTAAAGTACATCTAACAAGTAGTTGAAGTAAAGTACAAAATAAATACCAGGTTATGTACTTCAACTAAAGTAGTAAGAACACCTGGTGCAGTGTACTTGAGGTAAAGTTTTATAAATAAAATGTACTTTCAATGTAAAGTACAAGTACATTTTAACAAAATCTTTCATGATTCCCTTTCATTCCCTATACAGGATTTTTTTAACTGGTATGCATTGCTCCAGGGGTAAACGCTGGTGCATCAGTTTTGTTCAGAAATGGCGGCAAATATTGGATGAAGTCAAGTCGCCACAGAGTTGTAGTTTTACTCTCGCTGATGAACTTTTTACCACAATCACCTTATAATGCACTTATTTCTATCGGTCTTACAGCCGCCATTACTTAACGCAGCGAAATGACCAGATGACGTCTCGAAAGACGATAGGGCGTTTTCACATGATTATACGCCGTTTTTTGTTTTCAAATTTAGGGAATGTACTCTCAAGTCGGGAGTTGAACTGTCCGCGGAAAGTACCAGAAAAAAATACTTTAATGAAAGTACGGGTACATGTTTAGAAAATGTACTTCAAGTAAAGTTCAGTTTTTCTAAACCTGCATTGAAGTAGTACTTTAAGTACTATGTTCTTATAGTACTTTCCAACGCTACTTTCTTATTTATTCTTTTTTTTGTAAAAACAGTGGGAAAACTACTAAAATTTCTCGAATGATCTTCCGAATCTTGGGAGACCTGCATATTCTGAGTTTTGGGGGGAAAACAGCGCAAAGAGGTTACTTTACGTTGCCCTTTAGCACGTGATTCTTCAAGTACAGCACAAACTACGGGAGCTCCAGGTGTGCTTCGGGCGAGGTGCTGCATTTTGTTGCCTCCTCTGAGTGAGGATGCATGTCTACACTTCCTGTCGTGGGCAAGAGTTCCTACGTCGGAGTTAAGCAGGGACAAGCCCTTTCTTCAAATGGGTCAAGTCTCCTTGCAGCTTCAGGACACAAAGAAACGACAGTCTCGGTGTTAATCCCGCAGTTACTCGGCCTCATTTGCGACATGTCTGTCCACTCCCCGTGCCTCGTAGCAGGGCTGTTGCAGTGGGGGGCTCGTGAAAATTTTAAGGGTTTTCGGACCCTCCAAACCATCCTCACCCCTCCCGCCCCCTTGCCTACGCCATATGTTTCCCCCTCTTTGCAAATATCAGCTGATCTTTCAAGATTTTATATTTTGTTGCTGCAGGAATGTTTGTTGATAAGCAAACTATACCACTAAAACTTGAAAGTAATTTGTAATTTGAGCAGTAGTTACTCAAAAAGTAATTGAAGTAAACTATTAATTGCCGAAATAAAAATGTAATCGAAAGTTACTAAAGGGCATGTTCAGATAAGGGCAGTTATGGTGGTGTCATGCGCTATTTTTGGTTTTCAATTAAATTTTTATATGATGTAGCGAAACCTGTCCACACAACGGGACAGACCTTACTTTTTCAAGATGCTTCCTTGTATTCGTGAGAAAAATCGCATTCGAGGGAAGGTTGAAAAAAACGATTTTCCCAACTGCGCGATGACGCAATTTTGAAGGCCGGAAGTACAAATAGTGCACTATGCTTTTTTACGCTTAATGCACGCATACAGTTCTGCTAGATTCGTCAAAGTTAACTTAAAGGGGCCTTCAATCATATTTAAGCGTCTACCTTTTTTGCGGTTTCCACGTCTCTTGGGGTTCGGGCAAGCCAGCGGGCACGGAGAGAGTAACTAAATATCAGTGCGTCATATTTTAACCGGACGACGCGGAAACCTCCTCCACCTACGAGGGCGACCCGCGTTGCCGAAAGCGCGCGATATGTGACGTCTTAGGTCCTGGCCTTACTACTGGTCAGAGCCGCTAAAAGCTTGTTTTTTAGTCGAGATACAAAATATAAGTGTCGCGAACCGTTTCAATTATGTATGAAAGTCGTTTTTGTTCACTATTTTAGATCAGAAAAGAAACAAATGCAGTTTATAAAGTACGGAAACAAGAAATGACCCGTCGACATACCCGCCACCAAGCGGCGGAAAAAACGGCGCATACTAGAAAGGGCTAGTGGGATGAGACACCGACGAACGGCGAGCGTAGAAAGGTGCCGGGTGTACGCGGCGGCGCTGCGGTCGTATACCGGCTCAAGGATACGACCGGTTCCGAGCGTTCCGAAGGCCTTCGGCGCGGGCCTTGCTGGCGATTTGCCCATTTGGCGGTATGGCAGCGCGAAGTGGCTCCCGTTCTGAACTGATCTTTACCCCGTGTTTGCTGTCGTTTGAGGCCAATGAAGTGTTATGCCGAAATAGTCTTTAATCGCGCAGCAAATGCAATGCGAGCCGCCCTGGCCGCCCGCTTCATACAGCCTATCCAACACATGCTTTAGTGGCGCCCTCTCGAGCCGTCGACACGGAGTGCGGCAGCCGTGAACGCTCGATGAGCTCACTACCCCTCCTCTAGTTCACGGCCACTCAAGCCAGGACCTACGACGTCATGAGGGAGGTTATTTTTTGCTTGTTTTTGTAATTCTAATTTGCCTATAACTTCTAAAATAACGCGAAATTTGAGAAAAGAAAAGTTTCATTAAGTTACTACGTTCAGTGCGCTCAGGTTTGGTACAAATTAAAAACCAGTCAAAAAGTTGTTACAGGGCCTCTTTAAATGAGGATATATTTCCAGCGAAAGAAATTGCCATACTGCTTCCGGAGCAAATCTTACATGATGAGGCATTTATCGGCGTACTTTTTAGTCACCTAAATTTGTATTCTCAAGCAGAAACCTTTTGTGTGGAGTGTTTAATGCTTTGTGAATTATTAACAACTTAATTAGCGTTCTACTGTTGAAAGGTCTTTCTACATTTTCGACGCCGGAAATTTCGTCAAAATCGAGAAAGTCAAAATTTTGCGATTTTCGTGTGACAATTAAAAAAAAAATTTTCATTCCCCGATTTTCATTAAATTTTGCCCGATGGTCCTTTGATGACAGGTAATTACAAATCTGCAAAGACATGTTGGGCATTATTTTGTTTAAAACAACAAAAAACAACGTGTAACCAGGTCATGGTCACATCAATTACCGCTGGGGCGCTTCTGTCTTAACGGCGGGGGTACACGAGCGACGCATGCCACATTTATCCGTACATGCGTACATATCAATGCCCAGGCGCCATAAAGCACTATAAAAATAGCAGGCGTACTTGGTTTTACATCGCAGATGGGGCTGATGTTTGTAATGAATACTGAACTTTACGGCGCTGCCTATCCTTATTAGGGTGTTATACTTGGTCTGTGATGCTCATCGTGCTATATTTTAAGATTAGCGCTGTAATATGAGTACTTGGCTGACAAAATAATTTGATTCGTAGTTCTGGTGACCGCTCAAAAGCTTGCTGACAAAACAGTTTGATTCATTTCTCTAGGCATCTCTTGGAACGAGGGACATTGCTGAACCTTCTGTCCTGCTTCTCTTCTGGATTGAGTTCTATGTATTCTGTGTGTGTTCGCGTGATGCCTAACATGTAGTGTTGAAAAGCCGAAAGGCGTTTCGCGGACTTTTTTTTTTCTTCTGCCGTTTTGAGCGCCAGCTGTTGAAGTAGCTGTTTCTGGAGCTTCATGGTATGAAGCACATTGTGGCGACAAGCTCCGACCCGGATATTGCTCTGCGGTCTGTGCATTTCTGGTCGGCGGGGAGACAATCCGGAGAGCAACACCAGAGTTCTTCTGCCCGTGGTCGCTGCGGCTAAATTTTTATTTTTTATATCTGCATCCTCTTTGTCTTTCCCTTTTTGAAAACATGATGTCGTCATTGAGATATTTGGAGGTATTTCTGAGCTTTTCGTTCCTTAGATAGGTCTGTACTAAGTTCATTCGAAGTTTTGTTCATAAAATTAAAGCTATTTAGAAAGATCATTTCAATTTTTTTTTCTTTTACTATTACTGAGAATGATATTTTTTTTTGCGTTGTTTGGAAGAAGTTTAACCTGGTTCTTCCTATCCTAGGTTTTTTGTAATATATAACAAAGCGATAATTCGATAAGTTATGAAAGTAAATTGAATGAATTTTGAAGCAATACGATCGCGGTGATTGGCAATCCGCGTGCTCCGCTGAAAAGCGAACCCTCAGGTTTTCTTCACAAATAGTGCCGGGCTATACTTGAGTAAATATGGTAGTTGACATTAAAACTATTACAGGTAAGGCACACATGTTTTACGGTCAGCCATGATCGTGATCGTATACCTTGTTATCCTTGAATGGTTTTAGACACATGTAGGATCCATTTGGCATTTATGTGTATTTCTCCTACTTGCTCATTTTTAGAGGAACCTTTTGTTTGTTTACTCCGATTAGCTTTGCGAGTTCCCTTAAACAATATTCGTAACTTTTTCAGAAAAGAACTTTGCAGTATTTTCACCACGATAAACATACAATGGAACGTTTATAGAATTGTAATTACTGACTACAAAAATTCAAAAACTGGAGTGGTATGTGAATTTGGTATCTTGTTCCAGCATTCTCAGACATTGGCTGATGGACAGATTAGAAATCAGCATATATAGCATAGGAAGCCTGAGTTTCCAAAAATGCTTATTGAATTGAATGTAACCACCTATTGAAAAATATTTTTTACCGGAATGTCATTTCCAGTAAAAGTCTATTTTACTGGATTATGGGACTGTTTTCACTTCCAGTAAAGCCGTAGTTTACCGGAATGTCACCGGATTTTTACTGGAATGTCACCGGTTGTTTTACAGGAATGTTACCGGCTTTTTACCCGAATGTCACCGGATTTCTACCGGAAGTTTATTTCCAGTAAAAATCTATTTTACTGGATTATGGGACTCTTTTCGCTTCCAGTAAAGCCACAATTTACCAGAAGATCACCAGATAATAATATCTTTATTATCTTTGAAAAAATACATGTGTGCGTGCTGGCCCACGAAAGCAAAGATGCTTGTATGTGAGACCAGGCAGCCAATAAAATACCGTGACACAGTGAACACTGGAGAAACAAAACAAACAAACAACAATAATGTAGGAATGTGGGCAACGAATACGCACTAAGTAATTATATAATTATTATTGCGCGAGCGTGAGGCACCATTCTCTTACATTCCGTTTTACCGCACGAAAGGATGATATGTTCAGCAAAGACTCTGGCAAACTGTTGAAGATTGGCCGGAATTCACCGTGTTTTTTCTTTCTTTTTTCGGAAGTCAACGGAAGGCACTTAGGAGGAAGCCTGTGAACCGTGGTTGGTGTATGTTTACCAGATGCTGGACGATTCGGTAACAATTAAAGTGGTTAGTCCACATAGACCTGAAGGTTCTATGTATCTATTTAACCGGGTCGATACCAGTGAAACAATTTGCACAGCTGTAGACAAAAGCAATCAGACCAAATAGGAACAACCGAGTTCTTTGTCGCAAAAGATATCTTTCAAGGTACTCACAATGCCGCTGGGTAAATTCCTAGACGTACGGTAATAAAACCGCGCAGGTGCACCACACGGACACACACACGTATGCTCTCAGTAGCACGTTTAGCGAAAACCACGAACGCGCGAAACGAACATCCGCCGCCGTTGAGAAATCACGGGCACAGATCACGATGTCGTCCCTGATGTCGTCGCCGCGGGTGCACCAGGCGTCAGTAGCACGCTTAGCGAAAACCACGACCGCGCGGAACGAACATCCGCCGCCGTTGAGAAATCCCGGGCACACTCACGATGTCGTCCCTGATGTCGTCGCCGCGGGTGCACCAGGCGTCAGTAGCACGCTTAGCGAAAACCACGAACGCGCGAAACGAACATCCGCCGCCGTTGAGAAATCCCGGGCACACTCACGATGTCGTCCCTGATGCCGCCGCCGCGGGTGCACCAGGCGTCAGTAGCACGCTTAGCGAAAACCACGAACGCGCGAAACGAACATCCGCCGCCGTTGAGAAATCCCGGGCACACTCACGATGTCGTCCCTGATGCCGCCGCCGCGGGTGCACCAGGCGTCAGTAGCACGCTTAGCGAAAACCACGACCGCGCGAAACGAACATCCGCCGCCGTTGAGAAATCCCGGGCACACTCACGATGTCGTCCCTGATGCCGCCGCCGCGGGTGCACCAGGCGTCAGTAGCACGCTTAGCGAAAACCACGACCGCGCGGAACGAACATCCGCCGCCGTTGAGAAATCCCGGGCACACTCACGATGTCGTCCCTGATGCCGCCGCCGCGGGTGCACCAGGCGTCAGTAGCACGCTTAGCGAAAACCACGACCGCGCGGAACGAACATCCGCCGCCGTTGAGAAATCCCGGGCACACTCACGATGTCGTCCCTGATGCCGCCGCCGCGGGTGCACCAGGCGTCAGTAGCACGCTTAGCGAAAACCACGAACGCGCGAAACGAACATCCGCCGCCGTTGAGAAATCCCGGGCACACTCACGATGTCGTCCCTGATGACGCCGCCGCGGGTGCACCAGGCGTCAGTAGCACGCTTAGCGAAAACCACGAACGCGCGGAACGAACATCCGCCGCCGTTGAGAAATCCCGGGCACACTCACGATGTCGTCCCTGATGCCGCCGCCGCGGGTGCACCAGGCGTCAGTAGCACGCTTAGCGAAAACCACGAACGCGCGAAACGAACATCCGCCGCCGTTGAGAAATCCCGGGCACACTCACGATGTCGTCCCTGATGCCGCCGCCGCGGGTGCACCAGGCGTCAGTAGCACGCTTAGCGAAAACCACGACCGCGCGGAACGAACATCCGCCGCCGTTGAGAAATCCCGGGCACACTCACGATGTCGTCCCTGATGCCGCCGCCGCGGGTGCACCAGGCGTCAGTAGCACGCTTAGCGAAAACCACGAACGCGCGAAACGAACATCCGCCGCCGTTGAGAAATCCCGGGCACACTCACGATGTCGTCCCTGATGTCGCCGCCGCGGGTGCACCAGGCGTCAGTAGCACGCTTAGCGAAAACCACGACCGCGCGGAACGAACATCCGCCGCCGTTGAGAAATCCCGGGCACACTCACGATGTCGTCCCTGATGCCGCCGCCGCGGGTGCACCAGGCGTCAGTAGCACGCTTAGCGAAAACCACGACCGCGCGGAACGAACATCCGCCGCCGTTGAGAAATCCCGGGCACACTCACGATGTCGTCCCTGATGCCGCCGCCGCGGGTGCACCAGGCGTCAGTAGCACGCTTAGCGAAAACCACGACCGCGCGGAACGAACATCCGCCGCCGTTGAGAAATCCCGGGCACACTCACGATGTCGTCCCTGATGTCGCCGCCGCGGGTGCACCAGGCGTCAGTAGCACGCTTAGCGAAAACCACGACCGCGCGGAACGAACATCCGCCGCCGTTGAGAAATCCCGGGCACACTCACGATGTCGTCCCTGATGCCGCCGCCGCGGGTGCACCAGGCGTCAGTAGCACGCTTAGCGAAAACCACGACCGCGCGGAACGAACATCCGCCGCCGTTGAGAAATCCCGGGCACACTCACGATGTCGTCCCTGATGCCGTCGCCGCGGGTGCACCAGGCGTCAGTAGCACGCTTAGCGAAAACCACGAACGCGCGGAACGAACATCCGCCGCCGTTGAGAAATCCCGGGCACACTCACGATGTCGTCCCTGATGCCGCCGCCGCGGGTGCACCAGGCGTCAGTAGCACGCTTAGCGAAAACCACGACCGCGCGGAACGAACATCCGCCGCCGTTGAGAAATCCCGGGCACACTCACGATGTCGTCCCTGATGTCGCCGCCGCGGGTGCACCAGGCGTCAGTAGCACGCTTAGCGAAAACCACGACCGCGCGGAACGAACATCCGCCGCCGTTGAGAAATCCCGGGCACACTCACGATGTCGTCCCTGATGCCGCCGCCGCGGGTGCACCAGGCGTCAGTAGCACGCTTAGCGAAAACCACGACCGCGCGGAACGAACATCCGCCGCCGTTGAGAAATCCCGGGCACACACACGATGTCGTCCCTGATGCCGCCGCCGCGGGTGCACCAGGCGTCAGTAGCACGCTTAGCGAAAACCACGACCGCGCGGAACGAACATCCGCCGCCGTTGAGAAATCCCGGGCACACTCACGATGTCGTCCCTGATGCCGTCGCCGCGGGTGCACCAGGCGTCAGTAGCACGCTTAGCGAAAACCACGACCGCGCGGAACGAACATCCGCCGCCGTTGAGAAATCCCGGGCACACTCACGATGTCGTCCCTGATGCCGCCGCCGCGGGTGCACCAGGCGTCAGTAGCACGCTTAGCGAAAACCACGACCGCGCGGAACGAACATCCGCCGCCGTTGAGAAATCCCGGGCACACTCACGATGTCGTCCCTGATGCCGCCGCCGCGGGTGCACCAGGCGTCAGTAGCACGCTTAGCGAAAACCACGACCGCGCGGAACGAACATCCGCCGCCGTTGAGAAATCCCGGGCACACTCACGATGTCGTCCCTGATGCCGCCGCCGCGGGTGCACCAGGCGTCAGTAGCACGCTTAGCGAAAACCACGAACGCGCGAAACGAACATCCGCCGACGTTGAGAAATCTTGGGCACAGTCTTTTTCGCTCGCTGGATGCTTCTGAAGCCGGACGGACAAAGAGGCGTAAGAAACAGGTCACTGAAAGATATTTTCTTTTCATCTGCACACCCAGCTGCTCTGGAAGATACAGGTCGCACACATGGAACGAGAATCCGAGACTGAGCGTTCGTTCCTGGCCGGCCGTTGCTCGTTGACGGACAAAGAAGCCGGTTTTCTTTAAAAAAAAAAGTCAGCAAAACGACTTTCTCGCATTTTCCCCACGACCCAATGCGAGGGAGAGAGGGTGCGTGGGGACTCGTCCTTGGTGCGAGGCACCAAGGACGCCCAGTCCCCGGCTCGCCTCGGCTTCCCCCTCCCCTCGCGTCGGCTTTGAGTGAAGTTCGGTAAACAGGGAAGCGAGTCACCCGTTTCGGGTAAGATTAAAACCGGGTCGTCTGGGAAACGAAAGTGGCTGCCGGTGACATTCCAGCGAAATCTGGAAACCCGATGCCGATGAAATTTCAGCGAAATCTGTTTGCCGGCAAATAATCTCGCACAGACTGCAGGTAAACTGGTTTCGGATGAAAACGGGTGAAAGTGCCCACCTTTTTGGATCGTCAAAACAGTTCGCTGCACGCACTTCTTGAGGGTTGCAACGTCGTCCCGAGCTAAAACTCGCACTCACGAGAATGCCGCCCGAGTGGTCTCGTACCTGCTCTGGCCCCGACTTTTGCCTGTCGCAAATAGCAAGTTGCCGGTGATCGCTGCTCACCTTTTTGGATCGTCAAAACAGTTCGCTGCACGCACTTCTTGCAGGATTGCAACGTCGTCTCGAGCTAAAACACGCACTCACGAGAATGCCACTGCATTGGCGGCCACCATTACAAACTCAGTCCCCCTGCTCGTCTTGGCTTCCTTGCCTTTAGCCGTTCCCCTTTCGTCGGCTACCAGTGAAGTTCGGTGTCCGGCAAACGAGAGTGGCTTCCGGTAGGATTCCAGCGACGGGTAATCGAAAGTGGTTCTGGCAAAACTTTCAGCGAAAGTGTCTTCCGGTAATATTTCCACCACAGACTGGTAAACGACGCTGGTTTCTGGTGAAAATGAGTGGAAATTAACCCGTTTCCACTGAATGTCACGGGAAGTTTTTGCCGGATTTTAACCGAAAGTGGCTCCGGTAAAACGTACACCGGAATCTGGTAACTGAAAGTGGCGGCCGGTAATATTTCCACCAAAAAACTGGTAAACTACGCTGGTTTCTGGTGAAAATGAGTGGAAATTAACCCGTTTCCACCGAATGTCACTGGAAGTTTTTGCCGGATTTTTTTATAGGAGCGGGTTTTGGTAATACGACGTTTCCAATTTCGTTATTTTACCAATTTCTTTGTGGTCATTCAAAATATCTTCCTTCAGGGTTAGAGTAAGACGCATCTTTCGCACGTATATTCCTTTCTCTTATGGTCATGGTGGGAGACTAATCTGCTTAGATGCTTTATCCAACAATAATGTTCTTTATACAATAGGTGTTTTACTATACATTTATAATCACTTATCTTCCGATTATAGAGCACACCTACGGTGCCATCGAGGTTCAAACACATTCATTTTTATTTAATGTTGTCGCTCAAACTTTGAGTAATCTTTGACTGACACCGGAAATTCATTGCCGTTAAAATTTACTTTATTCTGATAATCTTGATATCTAGAAACGATATCATTAAGATCGTTTGCTAGGGGTAATGCTTAGAGTACAGCCCAATTAAACGTTCTTTTGTTATTCTGAACATTAATCACAGCCTATTGAGCCTTTATTTTATCTTGTAGAAGGATGTATTTGCCCCTTTCAATAGCTGATATTTTGTGACTGTCATATTCATTCCAATTACTTTTTCTAAAGTTCCAACCGGATCACTCTAATTCAAACTCTTGAAATTTGATGAGATTCTCCTTATGAATCTCTTCTCCCATTCTAGTCTATCAATGATACCAATCTTCGGAAGGACTTTACCATATTCAATGATCTGGTCTTCTCTCTATAGCAACGTTTAGACAAATGTTTACACGAATTTTCGTATTCAATGTTACACTTCAAATACCTTTTGCGTGGCCCTGTTTTTAATGAACTCAAGGAATTAATTTAATGTTAAGGATTGACCGAGGTTCTCGTAGTATTAGTCATACACGTTGTCTTAAGGGGCCTCTGCTGCTACTTTGAAATTTCGATGTCCTTTCGAGTTCCGTTCACGAAGGTCTTTGTAGGATGGATTAATCCACCTACCACCAGTACAGTTTATATATCTTGTTTTGACATTTTTTGGCTGTGGTTTATCGAATTAATCATTGCTAAACACGGAATAAAAGGTTTGGCATTTTTCATAATCGTCGTTTCTAATAACTTCATCGAATATTTGTCGCTTTTTTTTTCTTCTTTACATTCGTTATCCTTCAACTCTTCAGCACGAGGAAACAGGTCTTTGAGCGGGGGATAATATAATATTGATTTTATTTATATCGCAAATGTTTTACGAAGATAATTTTTATGTAAGAGGAAATTTTTCGACCTTTTCTAAAATAGTTTTATTTAAGTTGAAACACATTGTATATAATGCAGCTCTTTTCAAATATAAAGAAATCGACTTATCGTGTTAGTGGCTTCTCTTCTCGTGGTCGTCTCTATGAAGCGAGCAGAAAGAACTGTCGACTCAATCAACTAAAACAAGCTGACAGTCGGAGGACTGTCAGAACGTGCTTCGCATTGTTCGCAGGCGCCGTTATCATCCATTACGCAGTTCGCACTTCACACGAGGGTTTCGAATGACGTCAACTCCTTCGAAGCAGCTGCAAACCTAATCTTTACCGGAACGCCTGGGAGGGTGTTCCTATTAGTCACACGCGCTCTATCATGCATCATGTGGTTTTGATGCTTGTTTTGTGGTTTTCTTTATTGAAACAGATACTGAACTGTATGCTGCATGCCTGATTTCAAGGAGATATGCTGTTTTGCCTTCAATTGTTCTCCGGGAGTTTTTTGCTTACAACAACGACACGAACATTTCCTTGGTTGGTAGACTATACAGCTTCGCTGCAAAACGTCGTCCGCTATCGAACCCTCCAGACGCCCATGAGCCGTGTTAATGTCTACCACCGCGGCACGATTCAAGCGTGCCGCCTGTAGGCTCTTACCGATTTTACGTGCCACCATCTGTCGGTTGCTGCGCGAATCAGACATCTTCTTTAGCAGACGGCCGTCGTAGATAGGGATTTCAAGGTTTTCGTTTCTAACTAGTTACTCGAATAAGTTTGATCAGTAAAGCCTTTTATACCCATACTGCACGTTCTTCGGCCACTTCCCTGAAATATTTTAGCTCTTTACGTTCACAAACCAATTTACGCATCAACTGAAGAGCGTGTGGGTAACATTGACTGGCAACAGAAAGAATAAAACAAACTTGGGAGAAGGGACGTCGTCGCTTGTCACCGAGTTGTGTTTTATTCTTTCTGTTGCCAGTCACTTTATGCAGTCTCTTCGAACAGCCATCGATCCCTTTGAATCGCCTTGTAGATACTAATTGCACTAGCCAAATGTGTTACGCGAAAATTTAACAGCTCTCTTGAATTTTTTCAATGTAAACATTTCGGCGGAAGTCATCCAGGTCAGGTAATAGATATGATCAAACTTTAAAAAGAAAGCTTTAGAGGGACACTGAAAAGATAATGATCCTCACCGAGGCCTTTATTTAAATATGACCTATAATAGCCCAAGTACCAGGAAACAATTTGCGGCTCAAAATTTGTTTTCTTTCCTCCCAAAAACAGCCGGTAGAGAATTGGCCAGTTGCAGTCGGGCTCACTCTCTCTTGCATGGTCACATGCCGCTCAAACTAAGTGCACCAAATGTATTCAAAGACGCGTCGGTCGTCTAAGGCGTGCCTTGAATATTAAAAAAGAAAACAACATGAGCCCCGTTTTTGATGCTTCTAAAAAGCTGCAAATTCGTTGATCGAACACAAATGTTGCACAGATTCCAGGAAGTACTTGTATACGTGTTACAAAAAAAGGCCTGGTCTCCGAAAAGCGTGCCAGGAAACGGTTACAGTGCCATGTCGAATCTACGACTGTTTCATATGTTGAATTCCACAGGTAGATGCGGAGCGTACTCCAAATTCCGCTCCGTGGGACCCGCTCCAAATGGACGAGGGGAAGGTGGACTTGCATTTCTGGAGCAACCCTCCCAAGACGGCCGGTTGTTCAAAATGGCCGCAGCTAGAACTTGTCAAGCCGACCACACCTCAGACGACTGATGTTTCCGAAAACCAGTAACAACTGTCACTGTTTCGCTGCTGAAATTACTCGGGACACAGGCCGGGAGAAAATAACTCTACCACGGAGCCCATGTCACAAATAACCATAAAGACATGCGCGTTCGCCACCGTCACAAAAAAAAAATTTTGTTGAGTGTATGTTTATACAGTCGGGAGTTAGTCTGCCTCAGTGGCTGTCTGGTGTCCCCGGTGTAGATGAGAAATTTAGCCAGTGCGGTACAACCGCTCGCCTGGGGTCGTTAACGTGCACCCCGCAGTAGTGATACACGACTGCATGCCGGTACGATGCTCATCCAGATCGAAAGGGGGGGGGATTGAACCCAGGTTCTCTTGGTTCTGCAGCGCGAGCTTTCGCTCCACGTGCTCCGAGCTGGTGTGCACTGGACCACTCGGCCCCCGATCCCGCCATTCCTCCGCCACGTACATTTCGCCCACCTCGAAGCGGCGGGGCACGCACAGCGATCGCCATCGGTGGAGTTCAGATAGGTGGTTATTGCGGGGTTTGTTTCTTGCCACTGGGAGGGGACCCGATTTTTACTCTTTCATGGCCCCTTGGCTTTCGGACCGATTCTCGGAATTGGAGAATGCTTTGAAGATGTAAAATAAGTTGTGTGTTTTGTCTGTTTTTGCTTTTTTTATGGTTTGGAGCGATGCTGTGGCTTCGCCGCCGGGACACTTGGGGGAGTGATGTTTGTTTCGGGGAAGAAGCGGTATTTATTTTTACTATATTGTTTTTCGAAGGTCTGTGCGCGCTGCTTTGGGTTTAACAAGGAGCTAGTCGATGTGGAGAACTCGTAGCCAGCAGTTGCCAGACCCTTCGACTCCGGACGTCGACCCCGTGGGAACCGCGACACCGAGGAAGACTCGGTTTGGGCACCGAGTGGCTAATCTCCATGCGCCAGCCCTGCGAGTTCTTCCTCTGCCGTACTGTCCCAGAGCGAGGTGCCGTCGCCAGAAGCCGACTCGGAGAACTAGCGGCAAGCAGCCGCTAGACCATTCGGCTCCTGACGTCTCCACGCGGGAACCGCTGCAGCAAGGAGGACTCAGTCTGGTCACCGAGTGGCTAATCTCCATGCGCCAGCCCGGCGAGTCCTTCCCCTGCCCGACTGCCCCAGTGCGACGTCCTCCCAACACCCTCTGCCGCACCTGGAGCACCACACCACGACGAGGCAAGTCCGAGGAACTTCGGCTCAAGCTCGCAAGCCCCGTCGTGCTGGACTGCTCCACTGTGCGGTACCATGTCTCCCTCTTCCCCTTGTACTTTTGCATCTGGCCCTCGAATTGTAAAACCTCCGTATTAGTAGATGCGTTATTATCAGTCACTTGTTTAAGTCTTTGTGTAGTTTTCTTTGTGTGATTCATTTTTATCGTAATAATCTTTTGGGTATTAAATGTGTTTACTATCACGTTCATCGCAGTGCTCTTGTCTCTGTCCCCCGCGTCCCCCGAGCCCACGCCATGTGGGATAGCGGACGTCCGAACCACTTCCCGTTGCGACCCGCGCTACTACCGCCGGCGTTCGTGACATAAACTGGCGTCCTCGACAGGATGTCCACTTTTCGGGGAATGGCGGCGCGAAGACAAGCCGGTGAATTTCTCGAGGTGTGAAGATTGTGTGCATCAAGCAAATTGTTGTCTGTATGTTTCTACAGCCGGAAGTCAGTTTGCCTCGGTGGGCGTTTGGTGTCTCAGCTGTAGATGATCAATTTAGCCAGTGCGGTACAACCGTTAGCCTGAGATCTTTAACGTGCACCACGCTCTAGTGATACAGGACCGCACGCCGGTACGATTCTCATCCATATCGAAAAGGGCAGGTGGGGCTCGAGCTCAGGATCCCTGGGCTCTGCACGGCGAGCTTTCGCTCCACGCGCGTTGGAGCTGAGTGTGCGCTTTAGCCCATTCGGCCACCGATCCCCCCGATAGTGTGCCCATTTCCAAGTAAGTTTTTGGTGCCATCTGAGTCGCTGAGTCGCTGAGTGCGGCTAGAAAATGGGAGAAGTTGAGAGAGTAGTTCCCTTGGGCAAGCTAATGGGACTCGAAGGCCCAGATTAGAAGGAATGAATTGAAAGCCTGCTGGCCGAGGTCAGAGAGGACTTAAGTCAAATCAAAGAACGCGAGCGGGAAGACCGCCATTTGCGATGCAAGTCCCAGGTAATGGAAAGGACACCCTCAAGTGGGTACTAAAACGCAGACAGAGATCTGTCATTTTGAAGAATGATCGCGCTTCTGGAAGCCGAGGGCGAGTCTTCAGAGTGGGAAGGGAGCGTAGCTCGAAATAAGCCTACGAGAAATACGGAGGACCCACCCACGGGTGCAGTGGATCCACCGCCGCTATGTTCAGTCACATGTCCACTGTTTTATGGCAAAGCGCTTGAGCGGAGAGAGTGCTGACGCACAGCGGGGCAAGGATGAGCCGATGGCGGCTTGAAGTGTGGAGACGTCGGTGTTCGGGGAGAGAGGCACTGCCGTGTCTTGAGTGGCGGCCCAGGAACACGCACACAACCCTTTAGCGTAGGCTTTGAACTGAGTGGGGCCGAAGGCCAGGCCAAGGGGAAGTCAGGAGAGCTCGGGTCCGTCTCCCCTGCTGCCTGCGGCGAGGCCCTAAGTTCCGAACAACTTCGAACAACAACAACGAACAACTTCTGCAAACATTCGGACAAATGGTTCGCGGCGACAAAGCGGTGTGCTGTATGTTGGTCAAGTAAGCGGCACTCGAAGGCATACGCTACAGTGCGAATTAACAGAGCGATCGCGGGCGGCCAAATCACAGCGCACTCGGCGCTCGCGTCGCGATTGTTGATTCAGAGCTCTGCCTACCCCTATGACATGTGCGCGACAACGCGCGAAGTGGCGTGTTGTCCGTCGGCACTCTCGTCGAAAAAGGCGAAATAAAGACACAAATAATATATATATATGTTGGGAGCTGACACGAAAGGAACCAGCTCGGACAGCGTTTGGATTCGAACTGATCTTTTAATCTCGCGCGCTGCAGAGGCAGCTTCACCTCGTCGTCATCGTGTGTGCGACATGAGCAGGCAGTGAGTGTCGCTACAAGGCTCCCCCCTGTTAGAGCCGGAGGCCCCGGGAGGGCCAATGTGATCTGTTTTGGGCTGGTTGTGCGCAGTAGAGATGGAGACGGGGCGGCAGGGGTTGCAGCAGCTGCTGAGGTAGAGAGGCTTGCTAGATATGCTGGCTTGACGCGGTCGGTCGTGACCACGTCACGACGGCCGTTGATGTCTAGTGTCAAGGTCTTGGCTTGCCGATCGAGCACTCTGAACGGGCCGTCGTAGGCCGGTTCCAATGGTCGACGGACCTGGTTGCGACGTAAGAAAACATGCGAGCATGTCTCAAGGTCTTGGCTCACGAATACGTCTCGATGGCTCCGTTGAGCTGGAAGCACAGGCCGGAGGAGACGAAAGGTTTTTCGTAAGTCGTCGACGTAGCCGGTGGGGTCTTCTCTTGACTCGGAGGGAAACGAAGAGAAGAATTCGCCAGGTAGGCGCAGTGGTGTGCCGTAGACTAACTCGGCTGTAGAACAGCCAAGATCTGCCTTGAGCGCTGAGCGAAGGCCTAGGAGAACGAGGGGAAGGTGGTCGGCCCAACGTTCCCGCGGCTCGTAGGTGGCGAGAGCTGCCTTCAACTGGCGGTGCAGCCGTTCCACCATGCCGTTGGCCGAGGGATGATAGGAGGTGGTGTGAATGTGTCGGACGCCCAGGACGGTGACGAAGGCGGCAAAAAGGGAGGATTGAAATTGCCGTCCCCTGTCGGTGGTGACTACAGCAGGGCAGCCGAAACGGGACACCCAGCCGTCGATGAAGGCTGTAGCGACTGTCTTTGCTGTCATGTCAGGGACGGGGAATGCCTCGGGCCATCTGGTGAATCTGTCTACACACGTCAGCAAATAGCGGGCTCCCCGTGATGATGGAAGGGGTCCCACTAAGTCTATGTGGACGTGTGCAAACCTGGAGTCCGGTGGTCGGAAGGGTGAGATGGGGGTGATTGTGTGTCGCGTGATCTTGACACATTGGCACTGCACGCACGTTCGGGCCCAGCAACGGACGTCCGCGTTCATGTTGGACCAGAAAAAACGAGCAGTTATTAATTTCTGTGAAGCACGGATTCCTGGGTGGCTCTTCTTGTGCAGGTTGTTGAACCAGCTCTTGTTTGCTATCCAGGTCCTTGCATCCTGGACTGTGTGGCCCGTCAACGAATGCGGGGAATCATCGTGTGACAGTCATCGCATTTTCAACGCAACGTCCTTCAAGAACTACGCCTATGACAGCGAGCTCCCGCGTGTTTTGGCGGCCGCTGGAACATTTCCGTCGGTGTTATCTACAACTGTGTATGAAGCACCATCGTCATCGACAGGAGCAAAGTTTTCCTGCACCGCCCCTCTCGTCGTCGTACTCAGTGGGCGAGACAGCACTGCAACGATGCGGCCATGGCTAAACCAGCTCTTGTTTGCTATCCAGGTCCTTGCATCCTGGACTGTGTGGCCCGTCAACGAATGCGGGGAATCATCGTGTGACAGTCATCGCATTTTCAACGCAACGTCCTTCAAGAACTACGCCTATGACAGCGAGCTCCCGCGTGTTTTGGCGGCCGCTGGAACATTTCCGTCGGTGTTATCTACAACTGTGTATGAAGCACCATCGTCATCGACAGGAGCAAAGTTTTTCCTGCACCGCCCCTTTCGTCGTCGTACTCAGTGGGCGAGACAGCACTGCAACGATGCGGCCATGGCTAAACCAGCTCTTGTTTGCTATCCAGGTTGGTAAAACTCCTTCCTTCTCTAGTGTCAAGAGCAATTTTGTCTGTCTTGTAGTGCTGCCTCGCCCGGGAGCTTTATTGGAGTGTGTTGCCGCCTGTTTTGATTCACTCTGCTTCATTGTTCTTCTTTTGAGCGGAGATGTGGAACTCAACCCTGGCCCGCTGACAGAAGTTCAGTTGGCAGCAATTCTTGATGGCCAGAAGACGCTAAACAACAGCATATCGGAAATTAAAAATAAACTCGATGAACACATTAGACAAACAGAAGTAAGGCTATCCTCAATTGAAACTAAAGTTGAGTGTCTCTCGAAATTAGAGCCTGACCTTAAGAGATGCGAGAATTATGTACAGCATATAGAAAGAAACGTCACTGCAATGGCTGCAAGGGTTGACGCCCTTGAAAACCGGAGCCGGCATAACAACCTCATTGTTTACGGTGTGGCGGAGGACTCTACTGAGTCACCCGTTTCGTTAAACCAGAAAGTGGTTGCCGAAATTTTTGACAAGAAGCTAGGCGTGAAAGTATCAACGATAGAAAAAATACACAGGCTCGGAAGACATCTGGACAATAAAACACGACCAATATTAATACGCTTTTCTACTCTAGACGAAAAGGCTGCACTTTTGAAGAACGCGTTTAAATTAAAGGGTACAACGGTGTCTCTGTCGAACGACTACTCAATAGAAGTAAGAGAAAAGCGCCGCCATCTTTGGGCGTACGCAAAAGCTAGAAGGGAGGAAGGTATCAGCAAAGTAAATCTAACGAACGATAAGCTTGTAATTAATGGGAAAATGTTTACTTGGAACAGTGAAAGAGAGGAGGTTGTACCTGTGCAACGTAACTGACGTCAAACAAATTCAAAGAAAGCGGTGCAAAAGGATATCACTGTGATGGTTGTGAATTGTAGAAGCGTAAAAAGTAAAGTAGAAGAATTATCGGGTTTAATCTTATCTGTTCAAGCCGATATTATTCTTGGGACTGAATCATGGCTTGACGACTCTATCTTAGATCATGAAGTATTCCCTAGATGCTTTACCGCCTACAGAAAGGACAGGTCGTTACGCGGGGAGGGGTATTTCTGTTAGTTAACAATAATTTGCAAAGTCACCAACTCGATATAGCTGACAACGTAGAGTCAGTATGGTGTAGGGTGAGGCTGCCAAATAACCTATGTTTTACCGTAGGAGTTTTCTACAGGCCCCCGAATTCTGATTCTACTTGTATAGACACCCTAACCGAAATTGTTTCTAGTTTTACCAATGAATGTGTGGTACTTGGTGGCGATTTCAATCTGCCAGACTTGACATGGAGTGATGACGAGTGTACCTGTAAAACAATGACCCGACTTAATATTGATATTGTTAAGAATGGAACCTTCGGCGACCTTCTTCCGAGTTTCAACGCGGCGGAAACGAGTCATGATCTGTCCGGGAACGTCGCCTGCTGGACGGGGCCTACGCGAAACGAGTCTCGAGGAGTACGGACCCGGCGCCTACGTGTCTGCGCCTGCGGAGACAGGTCTCGACGCGCCCGTGACGTCAACGGGACGTGTGTGCGTGCGTGCGGCTTGGTGCGCTCCGGAAGGGGAGAGAGGCCGGGCCTAACTGCGGAGAACAGGTCTCGACGAGTCCGTGACGTCAACGGGACGTGTGCGTGCGTGGGGCTTGGCGCGCTCAGGAAAGGGAGAGAGGCATGACCTAATTGCGGAGGACCATGGCTACGACGCACTTCTGGCTACGACGCGGCGGACTTTGCTACGACGCACTTGACGGCGGGTTGCTGCTGCGCACCTGCTGCCCTGGCGGGGAGTGAGGGAGAAAACGGACCCTATATAAGGCGGAGCGCGAGGCTGCTCAGGAGTTCTCTCGGATTTGACGACTGTATCGCAACCATGTAATTAAACCGTTCGTTACGTTACCAATTCTCCCACCTCCACTGGACCCCTGGGTTCTTCACTTCGGGGAATGGTCGTCGTCACGAGCCAGGAAGCTCCCGGACGTGCGGCTCAAACCCCGCCTCTAACAACTGGTTGGCAGCGGTTGGGATCGGACCATGCGACATCGTGCTACATCTGCGGGTGAGCGTTTGGACTTTGCTTTGAGATTCGCCAGGCTTCAGATTATGGGTAATTAATTTTGAACTGCTGGGAATCCTTAGTGTTTGACTCGTGCGCTAGGTTTAGGTACAACCTCGCGACAAGTTTTAGAACAAAGCCAAAGCTAAAGAGCAGCGATCATGGATCTAATGAGGTTACTGAGAACAGATTTATTCTGTTTGTGTGAAGAATTGGGTGTGGAGGTGGAGCAAAAGATGAAGAAATCTGAGATCAGTAAAGCGATTTCAGAGAGCGCAGAAGCAGAGGAAATTAAAATTGCGTGGGAACTGCTTCAGAACGCTAAGAGCGAGGCTGCAGCGAGAGAGGAACGAGAGGACGAGAGCAGGCTGCAGCGAGAGAGGAACGAGAGCAGGCTGCAGCGAGAGAGAACGAGAACGAGAACGAGAGCAGGCTGCAGCGAGAGAGGAACGAGAGCAGGCTGCGGCGAGAGGAACGAGCGCAGGCTGCGGCGAGAGAGGAACGGGAGCAGACTGCAGCGAGAGAGGAACGAGCAGCGCTAAAAAGGTTAGAGTTAGAGATGGAACAACAGCGATTAAACTCACAGAACAGTAGAGTTGGGACTCCGGTGCGAGCAAGTGAGACCGAGTCGTATCAAATGAAGAAGCTCATGCAGCCGTTTAAAGTTGGGGAAGACGTGGGCCTGTTCTTAGTGAACTTTGAGAGGACATGTGAGAAGTTGAGCTTCGCCCCAGAAACGTGGCCGCAACGGCTTTTGACTTTGTTGCCCTGTGAGGCTGCAGAGGTTGTCGCGCGCCTTAGTGCTGGAGACGCGGACGACTACGACAAGGTGAAGTCCAGCCTTTTGAAACGGTACCGCCTTTCTGCCGAGGCGTTCCGTCAAAGGTTTAGAAACGCATCCAAAAAGAGCAGCGAGGGCTACTCGGAATTCGCTTACGGGCTTAAAACCAATTTGATAGAATGGTTGAAGAGCGAGGAAGTGTACGAAAGCCGAGACAAGGTAGTCGAGTGTGTGTGCCTCGAACAGTTCTTTCGTAGCATTCCGCAGGCAGTCAAGCTCTGGGTGCAGGACAGGGTAGGAGTCGACTCTGTCGAAAGGGCCGCTGAGCTAGCCGAGGAGTACGCAACGCGTAGAAAGCTGAGCGGAGAGGAAAGCGAACCCGGCCGGAGCGATCAGCGCAAGACCTTCCGACAGGGAAACGGCTCGCGAGAAAACGGGCCCGAGAAGCCCGAAGCAGGACAAAAGGTCCCAGAAAAGAGCGCAGAACACTCGAACGGAGACGAGGCGCGGAAAAGCCAAACAGGGCAGTTCGAGGCTAGGAAGCCGTTCCTGTGCTACAACTGTCAGGAGCCGGGACACACAGCGGCCAGATGTAAGAAACCGCGGGTTGTGTTCTCGACCGTGACCGGTAGTGACGAGGACCTGGAGCTCCTTCGTCCCTATCTTCACGAGCTCCAGGTAAACGGAAAGCCGTGCAGGGTGCTTCGGGACAGTGCAGCGACGATGGACGTTGTTCATCCGTCGTATGTAACGACATCCGATTTTACTGGAAAGGTAGTTTGGATCAAGCAGCTGCTCGAAAAGCACAGTGTCTGTCTGCCTATGGCGACGGTAAGGATAACTGGCCCGTTCGGAGAGCTAGTGACAGAGGCGGCTGTCTCGCAAACAGTCCCGTTGGAGTATCCTTATTTGTTTTCTAACCGGTCAGAATTCCTGCTGCGCGAGAGGGGTCAACAACTGGGAGAGGGACTAGTTCAGTCAGGTACGAGGTCCAAATCGCGTCAGCTCGCCCCTTTGTTGACGAGTGATCCAGAGCCAGAGGCAGCTGTCGGGGAGCAGGCACTACCAGAGTTCGAGGCAGAGAAACGGGATGAGAGGGACCAGGTTGTAGAACAGCCTGACCTCGTAGCACTAGAAGTGTACGCCGTCCCAACGAGCCGGCGAAAAAGGCGGAGGAAGACGGGATCAGTGAAAGATCTCTCGTAGCTCCGGCGTCACGTAACTTTGGTCCTCTGCTACGAGCAGACGGAGTGTCTTTGACAGTCGAGCAGAAGAGCGACCCTAGTGTGTCAGGGTTTCGCGGTACAGCTCAGGAGATTGCTAGGACCAATGTGACGGGGCATGAAAAAGGCGGATTGTTTTATCGGCGCTATAAGGACCGCATTTTCACGTCTAGAAATCACGTGAAAATCGATCACTACGACTTCAGGGCAAGAAAAAGGAAAGGCAAATTTAACGGCAATGCCGATGGGTTGAGCAGATTTTTCTGGCATCACGAAAAACAGTAGGGATGATCTCAGAGGTCTTCGTCATCCACGGGAATGAGGATCTAAGTGGGGGCACTTCGTTAAAACCCCAAAAGGACCTCACAAATTGCGAAGAGTTTTTGTCTTTTGTATTTTGTTCATAGTGACCTCTTTGGAAAAATGAGTTGTGTTTTGGCGACAGCGGGTCTCGATACCCGCAATTGTCCTAAGGTTTTAAATTTGTAGTTTTTTTTGCAAATTTTTGTAATCCGTAGTCCAGTCTGGCGGGTCTCTGGCGAATTCCGAGCGTTTGGCTGCTGTGTGGCGTGGTGTTGTGTGGGACGTTTCCGCTAATGCCTCCGTTGTAAGAGGTTTGGGAGTTTGTTTGGTGCTTGCAGCGACTTCTCAAGGCCTACTCCAAGCCCACCTCTTCAGGCCAGCGATCGTACCACCGGCCTTTCGAGGTTTCCCTGGCCCCGGAGGGGCTGTTAAGAATGGAACCTTCGGCGACCTTCTTCCGAGTTTCAACGCGGCGGAAACGAGTCATGATCTGTCCGGGAACGTCGCCTGCTGGACGGGGCCTACGCGAAACGAGTCTCGAGGAGTACGGACCCGGCGCCTACGTGTCTGCGCCTGCGGAGACAGGTCTCGACGCGCCCGTGACGTCAACGGGACGTGTGTGCGTGCGTGCGGCTTGGTGCGCTCCGGAAGGGGAGAGAGGCCGGGCCTAACTGCGGAGACGAGGTCTCGACGAGTCCGTGACGTCAACGGGACGTGTGTGCGTGCGTGGGGCTTGGCGCGCTCAGGAAAGGGAGAGAGGCATGACCTAATTGCGGAGGACCATGGCTACGACGCACTTCTGGCTACGACGCGGCGGACTTTGCTACGACGCACTTGACGGCGGGTTGCTGCTGCGCACCTGCTGCCCTGGCGGGGAGTGAGGGAGAAAACGGACCCTATATAAGGCGGAGCGCGAGGCTGCTCAGGAGTTCTCTCGGATTTGACGACTGTATCGCAACCATGTAATTAAACCGTTCGTTACGTTACCAATTCTCCCACCTCCACTGGACCCCTGGGTTCTTCACTTCGGGGAATGGTCGTCGTCACGAGCCAGGAAGCTCCCGGACGTGCGGCTCAAACCCCGCCTCTAACAATATGAAGTGCATGGTTGATAGCTAGGGTTTTACGCAGCATACTTTGTACCTACGCGCGGACACTGGTCATACTTGACTTGTTGTTGTGTAATCATCCCGACATTGTTAGAGGAATCGATGTCATACCCAGTATAAGCGACCATGACGCTGTAGTTGCGGCGTTTCGTTTTCAATCTGCACGTGTAAAGTTTACTACAGATAGAAAGGTGTTTTTGTATGACAAGGGAAATTATGAGGGCATTAGCTCCGAGCTTTCGAATGGCTTTCTTTCGTTTGAATGCGTTGCAGGAGAAACAGATGTGCACAACACGTGGTTACTGTTTAGGCAGAAAGGGATAAAGCTAACAGAGAAATACAAACCATGTATTGATGCATCCAAATTAAAAAAAATAGAGTAAAAGCATGGATCAACGGAAGTGTTCTACGATTAACAAAACGAAAGCGTGCCCACGCACGGTACGAAAAGAAAAAGTCAGCAGTAAACCATGGGAAACTGAAAGAACTGACGACGAGGTACAAAGTCACCGTGAAGAAAGCAAAAGGCGATTATCTACAGCGGCTCAAAGACGGAGTGAAAAATAACATTAAACAGTTCTGGAAGTTTATGAAACGTTGCGGAAATGACCAGATGGGAATACCTGACTTATTAGTAAATAACTAACTAATTACAGATGCCCATCAAAAAGCTTGCATTTTTAATGAATATTTTCAATCGGTCTTTGTGCGTGCGAACAATATAACGCCAGTAACGCTTACAAACAGATACGATGATATGCCTCCAGTTGAGGTTAGTGTCGAGGGAGTCCTAAAGCTACTAAAAAATTTAGACGAAACTAAAGCGATTGGCCCTGATCAAATTTCGCCAAAGGGGTCTTGAAGCGATGTGCTCACCCCATTGCCCCATATCTTTTTAGAATCTTCAACCAGTCTTTGCTTGAGAGGTCATTACCGAATGATTGGAAAGTAGCTCATGTAATACCAATACACAAAAAGGGGCCCAAAAAGATGTTACAAATTACAGGCCAATTTCTTTAACATCAATTTGTTGCCAACTTCTTGAGCACATTTTGTATTAGCCAGATAATGCAGCATCTTAGTTACCATAATTTCTTCATGGATTCTCAATATAAATTTAGGAGAGGTTATTCTTATGTCACGCAACTAAACGAGCTCTATCTTGATCTTGTCATGTCCGTAGATAAGGGTGAACAGACAGATTGTGTTTTTCTTGATTATAGGAAAGCGTTTGACATAGTGTCGCACTCGTTCTTACTTCACAAATTGAAATGTTTGAACATAGATATTACAACACTAAAATAGATTCAGTCATATTTGAGTTCGCGTCAGCAATGCGTTATTTTAAACGGCGAGGCGTCTCATTTTGTTGAAGTTACGTCTGGTGTACCACAGGGGTCGGTTCTGGGGCCATTGTTATTCTTAATATTTATCAACGATATTCATGTTAATGTAACTTCCAAGGTGATATTATTTGCAGATGATTGCGCTGTGTATACGCGTATAAAGAATGGGGAGGGTTCCGGTTAACTTCAGGCTGACCTAGATCGAATAGAACATTGGTGCGGTGAATGGAGGATGCAACTTAACGAAAACAAATGTGTTCATGTTTGCTTCACACGTAAAAAAAAAAAAAATTTGACACAGTATTATTTAAGCAATGAGCTAGTAACGAATGAGAATAAAGTAAAATACCTCGGAGTCATTTTGTCATCCAACTGCACGTGGGATTCGCAGATTGATGATGTCATTATGAGGGCGGGTCGCGCACTGGGCTTTGTCCAAAGAAACCTAAAAAATGCTACACAAAAAATAAAAGAACATATCATAGCATATCTTGCCTATGTAAGGCCACTTCTATATTACGCACGCACTGTGTGGGCCCCTCCAAAAAATCGCATTGATGGCTTGGAAAAAATACAAAATCGTGCCGCACGCTTAGTCTCGCGCCAGTACGACCATTTTTCTAGTGTAACTAACATGAAACAATCACTAGGATGGGCGTCATTGAATCTTCGGCAAAAAAATTTACAGTTGAAAGTTTTATACAACATTTATCAAGAAGCTACATGCAATAATAGCTCATCATATATCTTATAACCAAATTATTTTTCCAAACGTAATGATCATGTGCACAAGATACGCGAATACTGTACTAGGTCGGAGCTCTGCAAAAATTCGTTTTTTGTGACGACGGTCAAGGACTGGAACGCTTTACAGGAATGTGTAGTTTGTGCTGCAAATGCTTATACGTTATTTTCGTTATTATTCGCCCCCTGCAATAATGCCTTTTAGGGCTTGCAGGAGTTCTCTGAATAAAAAGATTAAAAAAAACTTAAGATCTCAAAATCTCTGCACGATGGCGGACAGAGCAGAACCGGCGCGGTTGGAAAGCTGGAACATTAAAACATGTCTGTTCGTTTATCTTAAAGTAAAGGAAAACAAATGCCACTTCTTCATCCCTATCATATGTAGTTCAATATTTGCACCTTCCGTGGTGCCGGAACATGGCGGACATCATCGAAAAGCCTATATATGGGCACTAGGTGTTTTAGACAACTGTTATTTATTGCAAGAACAAGGAAGGAGCGCGAGAAAATATTTGAGACAAGAATCCTCTTCGTTCAGGACAGAATCAGCTTCAATTTTCCTGAACTTGTCAACCTCGATATTCAGCCACCCTTCAGAAGATGGCGCAAGTGCGCGTCGTCTGCTACAACATAGGTCCTTTTTGATATTTAGGATAATTAGTACGCTTTAAAAAATATTACAATAATCGAAATTTATTTTAATTACAACAATAAAAGCTATAATTAAAGAATCATTATTTAAACAGCTGTCTTTTTCTCTGATACCGGTTTCTTGCGTACAGAGTCGAGCTTCAAAATAGTCCTATGATTTAAAATTATTCAAAACGAATCTGGATATTAATACAACCAAACCAGCCCAACATAAAACCAGCCTAATTCATCTAGCATACAACTAAAAAAAAAGATCAGATGCTTGAATGCAATCTGAGAAAACCAAAAACGCGTGAATGGGATTCTTTGAAATTTTATCACAATCAGTGGTGTTTACGAAAAAACTGCTGGCGTCGCACTTCTAATTCTTTTTTATGCTGAGTTCCTATGTTTACAACAGCATTCCCTTAAAGAGTAACTGCAAAAAAAGTGTATTTTTAAACAGCCTAATTGGGACAAGCATGTCACAAAACACTTCTTCCGCCAAGAACAAAATTTTTCACAGCAATATTTATTGCGCCAGACTGATTTTAGTTTGCGGCTATTTCGTCCGTTTTAAATCGCGCGCCACAAAGTTGGTATTATACGCCACGTAGTGGCTGCTATGTCGTCACGGAGTGACGTATAACAGCCACTCCGCGCGCGCCGGAAGAGCGGGAGTTTCAAATGTGGAGAACTTGTGACTCTGACTAAATTACATCCTGGGGCATAAATATTGCTAGAAAAAATTTGTTTTTTCGCGGAAGATTTGTTTTGTGACATGCTTGTCCCACATAGGCTGTTTAAAAAAAAACTTTTTTTGCAGTTCATGCTAACTGCAAAGAAAAAAGTTTTTTTAGACAGCCTAATTGGGACAAGCATGTCAAAAAACAATTTTTCCGCGAGAAAAAAAAATTTACAGCAATATTTATTGCGTGAGACTGATTTTAGTTTGCGGCTATTTCGTCCGTTTTAAATCGCGCGCCACGAAGTTGGGATTCCGTGACGTTAATCCCAATCGGCTGCTATACTTCTCATTGGCTAAGAGTTTGATTGACAGCTTAGATCTTGGTTGTTAAACCTTTGTTATATGTTGCAATTTCCTTTTGAGCGGCATATTTTTACGTTTAAAGAATAACCCATGTGATGAGAGTTATTATTCTTTACAAAAGGTTTACAAGACGGGTACTTCCGTTTGGATTCATACCATAACAAACAAAAGCTTCGCCATTCTTTCATGGCCGCCGAAGTCTCTGCTCCCGCCTGTCTCGCCTACCTCGACTAATCGTTTCGCCGAAGTGATCAGTGTTTCGTGCTGACCCAGGTGCTTGAGTGAGACTTCTTGAAGTGAAGTAGTGTGTGTTTAGCAGCTGTCGCAGGTGTTAGTGATAGGAAGCGACGCGGGGTTTTGGCTTTCATAGCGCGGTTCTTTCGTTTTCCTCTTTGCTTGCTTAGCGTGCTTTTTTTTTTTTTTTTTTGCTTGCTTGCGCGTGCAAATGTTGACTTTTCGGAGATGTCAGATGAGTGATCCCGACAGCGAGCCTTCCAGCAGCCATGTCGCCCCGAAAGGAATGCCATTTGGCTGGAGGCAATCGGGCGTTCGCGTAGCGACAAACGTGTCCAGTTACGTTCTCGTCATATCGCTCCGGAGGCCGTCGAGATTCGCACCGGGTGCACCTAACGTCCGCGACTAGACACACAAAATAAAAGAAACACTATGTTTACTACGTAAAAAATGGTCTCAGTTCATGCATCTGTGGGCAGGTACGAAATCTTGCCCAAATTTATTCACACCGCACGATGAGCGCAACACGTCGCTGTGCAAACGCAGTCCAACAACACGAAGCATAAAAGCGGCAGATTTAGGACAACAATTCGGAGTCCATTGTTCAATTAAAACGACGTAATTTTGTTGAAAACGCCCGCAGCTTTTTACTCACGGTATGCGTCGGGAATCTTCCACATTTTGAAACGGAACGAAGGAAGATTTACTTTTAAAAACGCTCGCTGCGTCCTCCCGGACCAGTTTGACTGGATCAGCTGACGACGACGGGACTGAACCCGCGTTGAACTTCAACCCCACAACAACCAATTTGCGCTCCGTGTTAGTGTGGGTGTCTACTTCCAAGCACCGCACCACACACACCACGAACGTTTCAGCTCTTTGTCGCATCGCCGTGTTGCACCAAACGGAACGAGATCGCCGAAGTCAACGCAGCTCTGTCGTGAACCTTGGCTTGTGGTTGCGCACTCGTGGACCCTGTGACTCCCTTCGCTTTCAAAGCACACACGACGATTACGAATGATACTTTCCGTCTTCCGGGAACATCACAGGGGCACTTCTCCGGTCACGTCTTCGCTATGTGCTCGCAAACCGCGCAGCGTCTGATGTCCCGTCAAACCAAAACAATACCGGCGCCATGTTTAACGTGCGTTGTTGCCAGATCTAACCGGAAGTCGAGACGCTGCGCTGCGTCGTTCAACTCCGCAACGCAAGGAGAGTGAGGGGCGGGGCGTACTTCTCCTCCGCGGGGGTCGAAAGAGCGGGAGTTTCAAATGTGGAGAGGTTCTGACTCCGACTAAATTACGTCCTGTGGCGTAAATATTGCTAAAAAAATATTTTTTTTCGCGGAACATTTGTTTTGTGACATGCTTGTCCCAATTAGGCTGTTTAAAAAAATACTTTTTTTTCTTTGCAGTTACCCTCCAAACGTCGTTGCTGCGTTATGATGTGAAACTGAGTTACGACACTTCAAAATTGTATAAAAAGGGCACTTTTTGAATAACCATTAACACAGGTGGATGTACTAATAATAGAAGAAACCTAAGTACAGGACCACACAAGTGATTGATCTATTCATTAAAAAAAAAAACGAACGCGACTTGGATGCATTATAAGTTTACAAACTTGGAGTGCGTAGAGAAATGTCTTTGAGAATATAAAAACTTGCACTTTGTGTTCTTTTATTGTGCGTTAAGTTTTGACAAATGCATATCACATTCTGCACTAAGACACTTATGATGAATTGGGCATTTATTGGCAAAAATAACAAAATACGCGGCACGCGCACAGACGCTACATTTGCCCCGCAAACAGGACCGTTAGCACAGCTGCCACCAGTATTATGGTTAGGGCCGTGGGACCGCTGAGCCGAGAAAGAAAGACAAGGAAAAAAACTGTGGCTCCAATCCGCGCTGTGAAGGTGGTTGGACAGTGAAGCTGTAAGCGACACCCACAGCGATTACCCATTGCGACGTCACTTGAAAATTCACATACATGCCTCTACGAAGAGTGAAACTAGAGACAAGTGAAATGTACTTAACCACACTCTTTATTACTTCCCAATGACATTCACGACAACTTTATGATGATTGTGATACACACTGAGATTGTCAGTTCTTAATGTAGAGATATTATATGCTAAGGTTAAATCTATGCATGCCCCATGAATGGTGGTTGGTTGAGTTGCATTGGTGAAGCACATGAGTGCAAACTCTTCCATGACGAATTGGATGAACCACTTGTTTTGCGGTTTTGATATATCCACATCAAAGTCGCCGACAGTGATCACGGGTGTGGTGTGATCCATTGCTAGACCGGTCCCCCTTTTATATATGAAAGTGTGGTGGCGTCACTACGTGATTTATATACTGTTGGGTACTTCTCCACTCGGAGTAGCTTACGCAACCATAACCTTTACCGGGAAACACACGCGGTAAGAAGGAACGTGCTTCGCATTGTTAGCAGGCGCCGTTTTCATCCATTATGCGGTTTGCACTTCACACGAGGGCTTCGAATGACGTCAACCCCTTTCGAAGCAGCTGCAGACCTAATCTTTACCGAAACGCGTGGGAGGGTGTTCCTATTGTTCACACGCGCCTTATCATCCATCATGTGGTTTTGATGCTTGTTTTGTGGTTTTCTTTATTGAAACGGATACTGAGCTGTATGCTGTGTGCCTGATTTCAAACGAGATATGCTGTTTTGCCTTCAATTGTTCGCCGGGAGTTTTTGCTTACAACGCCAACGGCACGAAAATTTCCTTGGCTGGTAGAGGTATACAGCTTCGCTGTAAAAACACGGGCTTATATTTGAATACATACAGTAGTCACGTTAGTTCCCATGCAGCTGTCGACCGAAAGAGCAGTGAACTTTGACTTAACTTTGATTCCAACGCCGCTAAAGAGCAGTGGTGCCTTTAAAGCACACGTCTTTCATAATAATTAGGGTGGTTGTTTTTGCAGTTTATGATATTAGAGTCGAGTTGAGCAGGTTCATAAAACTTGGGGGACGCATTTTTATTGATAGACGTGTTAGTGGATATGCTGATTCTTGCTGCATTTTAGAGAAATCATATTTGCAGGCTAAAGAAACTCTACCAAATGTAAAATGGATAGGGTAAGAGGATTTATTCCAAATGAAGTGTTGTGGTTCGACTTTTATTTTTTCAACTATTTCTTAATACTCATTGTAAATGGAAGCTACACTTTGCCAGAGCCCCATTCCTAAAAAGAAAGCTCTGTGTTCCTTTTGCGTCCTATCTATCCTTACTACAAAAGGTAATAAGTAATATGCTCCAGTATCAAAGAGGAACTCTTGTTCATTACCATAGATGAACTCATCTAGGGATGCAGTCACCTTTTCATAATCAAGTGATATGCTAACCGATGTGGACATCAGCTCTGAAAGCGTCAGTGGCTGCTTCAAATTAATATTTTGCCTGCTAGAGAACTTGCTACAAGAGGTCAAATAACGCTTCCATCCCTATCAACACTACTTGGTAAGAGACGGGGTGTTACGAAACCGTTACCATGTTCCGCTTACCAAACTACCGTAAATTCCGTGACCGCGCGCCCCGCGGTCACGGAATCCTGAGTGGGCGCTTAAAAGCATGCTTCAAGGGATCCGGTAGTGCGATACGCGGAACACCTTAACGGTGTGCTAAAAGTCCGTATTGTAAGCTACCCTAACAGGTCTGCCTTCTTGTAGGTGGCCCGCGTGAGCCTCGCTTACCTAGCCCTTGGTGTATGGGCCTAGTAACAGGCATTTCCCCGTTCTCTGTGGGCTAACTTTTTTTAGGCCTAACTAAAGTCACTGGATCCTGAAAAAATAGCGCGAAGCTCAACATATCATTGACTTTTTGGTTCATGGAATGGGCAGTTTGTTTTAGAGTGCAGCTCTTAGGCGCCCGTTTCCGGCTTGAGCGGCGTTGCCGTCGCCGTCGGCGTAACCGCGCGGTGCGTTATGGGAAATGTCCCATAATGCACAGCGCGGGGAGGAGGAGGAGGAGGGTGTACCCTCCCCTGAGTACCCTTCCCTCCTTCTCCTCAAGAGCTGCGCTCCGATTCGGCGTTACAGGGTGTTGTAAACGTCTTTCATTTTTTTACCTCTCCATTCTTGGTGAGCCCATCTAAATTTTTTAATGACGGGTAAATTTATACAGACGTTTCTTGTATACCGAAATTTGGCTATCCACACACCGGCGAAACAAGCGTACATTTTCATACCGCCACCATATGTGGAGTCGTGCTTGGAAGCATTCAAAATAATTTTCTTCTCTTGAAATACGTAAAAAGAGCAACATTACTGTAAGAGAGATTATGGAGATAAGCATAATTGCTAAATTGACTGCATAACCAGTGCCAAAGATGTTTATATTGGCGAGGAACGCTTTTAGTACGATGATGCTCCATAGTGATCTTAGAGCGACTGGTTCAGAATGACCCTTTGGAAGCTTCGAAGATATGAATGGACCGAAAAGGCGATGGCAATGGAAACTGACAGCAATCAGCCGATCACCTTGCGAGGTTGTAGTCGTCTGTATGTTAGTATTTGCTTGTATCCGGCTAGCAGGCAGGGAAGGCAATGGCGCTACTTTCCCGGGATCCAGTGACTTTAGACCAACCTCCCCAACACAGTTTATCATATACAGTTTGCCCATTGTAGAATAAGCCTGTGGTAATCGGGAGACATGGTGTTGGGAGTATTTTTGCATGCAGCGCCCCTTACCACATATCGCGAACTAAACCACTTTTTATGCTTCTGTTTTGTTGTTTTGCTTTCAAAGATGGCGGCCCCTCGTGGTATTTTCGTTTACCCTGTTCCTCGCGTTGCATATTGCTTTAATTTGAAGCGCCCGTCACAGGTGACAGGACACCATTTCCAGGCGATCACATTCAGACAAGAAAGCAATTTTTCACGTAGGGGACTGTTTATTGGATCTCTGCATGGTATAATTCAATCAAAGAGTCACAAACATAGCGCATAATACAGCCATAGAACAAAGTTTGCACGGATGACGGTCAATTTACAAACATGAAACAAAGCCGACAACATTTTTTTTTCTTTTTGCTAAGTATTGGCATGTTGTGACAGAAATATTGTGGATGGCAGCTCTTAGAGACAAGTGTGAAACGCGATGATCGAACACACATCCTAGTGCAACACATTTTGACAGGTCACAAGGACATCGAGAGGCATGAAAAATAGAGCACATCAAATCATACTGTAAACGACTTAATTTTCGCGGGCTCAAATTTTCGCGAATCGGGCAAAAGCTGGAAATTTGAAATTATTCGCGGGTTTTAATTTTCGCGAATCGAGTGTCGCTTCCGTAGCGTTCAGATAGTTCCCGAATCGTTCGCGGGGCGTATTTTTCGCGAATTGTAGGCGATTCGCGAAATTCGCGAAAATTATGTTCTAGCGAAAATGTAGTCGTTTACAGTATGTACTGCACAAGTAAACAATACAGACTCAAAACTGCATGCACACAGTATTATCTACAGCAATTAAGAAATTTAACAGAATTCGAAAGCGTCTGACTGTTCTCCGTGTCGTAAGGTCTGTTGCTTAAATAAAGCACAGGCTATTTAGATCGCTCGGAGCTCTTTTACTGATCAAGGGAATAGCGCATATGACCAGTCGTACAAGGTTTCTTAAATGATAAAATTCTCTGTTTTAGTTTTGTGCGGACTAATACAATGAACAGAACAGAACATGTGAGAGAATGTAAACACCAACATCCCCATGTGCTTTTTTTTTTAGCTGATGTGAACAATTAATTTTTTCCCGAACACCAATTGACAAGGATACGTAGTGCAATTTTCAACGCAGCAATTTACCAAGGAATTTTTTTTTCTAACAGGATCTGAACTAGGGTTTCTACCTACCAGAACGATCCCATATGGTTGCACTAGTTGGGTGCCCTTATTTCAAGGGAACTACTTGAGAACACATTAGAATGAACGCCATCAGTAAATTCTAAATCGAAACTTGCGACGCCGGAGTACGCTCAGCGATTTCTTCGGTTTCGTTTGGGCTGCATGAGTTTCGAGCCTCTCTCTACATGTGCAAAGCCGCGGTTACTCTGTTGTTCATGATTCCGAATAGAAAGACGGTTCGGCACTAGCTTCATTGATGCAAGGAGGAAAATCAGCACCTCACAAAACTGAATATACACACGTTTATAATTCACCACTATATGAGTCTGTGTAACGGCGAGTTCCTCAGCGATATTTCCCACGGAAACGACGACTTTCAGAGAAGCGAAGTATAAAATATAACACAATGCTGTTTACAATAACAAAAATTTGAATATACAACTTACCAGCTTCTCAGCGGGTGCTTTATTGTCAGCATCGAATGCTTGGAATTTAAACGCCAAAAACGCAAGTGTACTCCACAATCTCCGCAACAGCCAGGCAGCAGCCCGTCGCCCAGCGCCTCGATGGCCTCGACTCCTCTCATTGGTCGTAACCCTGGGTAACCGTGTAACGGTTTTCGGTCAAGCATTATTTTATTCCTTCCCGAAAACTTTGGGTCTCTTATGTTTTTCAAAATTAGCATTACTGGTGTAATTCTTTTGTTTTATAACGATTACTTTTACACGGTGTTCTGTAACAAGAAATCAGAAACATAAAAAGTGTTTAGTTCGCGATATGTGGTGAGGGCGCTGCCTAACTCCCGATTACCGGAAGGGGCCTTGAGTGGGACCACTGTATGCTTGTTCACTGTGCTCCCCAAATGTTAACACAAGGTCATATACCCAAGTTTATAGACAGAAAAGAACTGCCTATCCTATTGCTATTTCCGAAAGGCGCTTCAAATGCATATCATTTATAGCTTCTTTCTGACGTCATTGTGTCACTTGACGTCACATGACACCATTACGTCATTATCACTTCTTCTTCTTCTTCTTCTTCTTCTTTCTTTCTTCTGTTTTCTCTCGGGCAGAGCCCGAAAAGAAGGAGCCGGTGCAAAAGGCTAAAAAAAGCCTGACGTGGCACCGGTCCCTTACAGTCCATACATAAAAATAACATGAAAATGCAGTCGATCTGACAAAATAATACATTATAAGAACTTTTACAGAACTGAGACAACCATACTTAACACATGACCATCCATATTGTGACCATCACTTGATGTGATGGTCACGATGTGGAGTGTGCCGCGGCAAAGGAGCGTCCGAGAGCAGGTGTAATTACGGTCCTGGGAGAGATTCGCACGGTCTGGGTGATGACGACTGGAGGCTGGTTCGCGCATTTGCGTCGACCGCGTGGCGCTGCGTCGCGTCATGCAGCACAGCGTCTTCTCATTGGCTCGTTGTAAGCGGTCACCATAGCAACAGCTCGACGCAAGCTGTCTATAGCTAGGCGCAAGTGGTTGCAGTCGCACTCGAACGCAACTGTGTGAACGAGCCTTCAGTCATCCGCCTCAAACGCGAACGGAATTTCCTACCCTCGAAGAACCCCGACCCGAACACCTGCGAATGCGACGAATGTACCCAATACCATGCATGGTCAAACGGATCAAACAAACTTGAGCAGAGCGTTGTTTTCTTGCGATTCAATTTTTAGCCAGATGTCTTGATAGGCTGCAGCACTTATATTGAAAAGGGTGAAAGTGTTGCGGAGTTGCCACTCCAGATTTGGAATGATACCGGAATAATTCCGCACTTTCGCGACCTCGGAATGGAACGAATGGGAATGGAATGGCGGCAGCACTGGGGGCACAAAATGGGTATGGAATTAGATGCCTTTTGCCCGGTATGAAGTGGGAATGGAATGGGATCGGTTCCTATGCAAGCTGTGCACATTTTCATTTACGCCCTACGGGCTGATAGCGCACTTCGCTAGCGTATGGTAAGGGACTCTTGAAATAGCATATTGCACTTGAGGTGACTGATGGCTTGATTGGCTTATGCTCCTTCGAGGATGAAAATGGCGCGCCCTCGGTGAATCAGCCAAAACTGAATAGTTGTAGACGGGAAAGGTGTCACTCCTGGTGCTGCGAGACGCGACAAAGCGGCTGTGATAGTGATTAGCATGCAGCTTTTAACCAGGGCGTCAAACCGACATCCGGATCAAAATCATTCTTTTTAACTGAGCCAGAACAAAACTATAACCCAAAATCAAACATTTGATATTGAAACCGAAACAAAACAGAACCGTAATCTCATGTGGCAGTCACAGATTCATTGGAAACGGTTCCGCGTAATAACGTATGAGCCAGGCGCCTTCGCGCAGGTGGCAGCGCGAAATCAATTAAAAATTTGTGACGGTGGTGTCAGCGGCTCAGTTTTGGCTAAAACAAACGACAGCGACGACATGGAGACAGCTCAATAATAATAAAACAAATAAGTATATATCTTACGTCTACGTGCAGAACGAATTGGCGTCGGCGAGCTATTCTGTGTGTGTGTGTTTGTGCGTGTGTGTGTGTGTGTGTGTGTGTGTGTCTATTTGCATTTCTTGCTGCTAAGCAATGTTCCTCAAGGAAGCAGAAAGCAAACAAACATTAAACTATATTAAAAAAATATAAACTTGGTGGCTCTCGGCGCGTTTGTTGCGTTGTGGCGAAATCCGGAAGAGCCAAGAGGCAAAGCCGCCACGAGCGCGGCACTGCGGCCCCTGTCGACGGGATGTCAGAAGCCCAGAACCCTAGACGCTGCTAGAAGAAGAGTTTGTGTGTGTGTGCATTTTCTAGAAACAAAAATCTCCCGTTGTTCTTTTTATGTCCTTTTTTTTATAGTCTTTAGACCGACCTTTTCTGTCCTTCTCCTTTCAACTCAGTCGTTCGAGCACGTCGTTCGGGCGTGCGGTTTGTAGGTTGTTGTCCGTTTCGGCCTGGATGAGCATTGTGCCGGTGTGCGTGTCGTGTATCAGTCCTGCGTGATGCCCGTCAAAGATCCCAAGGTGAGCAGTTGCACTGCACTGGCTAAATTTCTTATCGTACACTGGGTAACAATTTGTGTTTTGTGTGTAGTTTGCAAGTGACGGTGCGTGCTACCGTCGCGGTGTCACTGTGTTGTGGCTGGCTGATCGACTTCACATGTGAGTATTGTGCTTCAATACTGTTCCCAAGCACCTGAATAACCAGGTAATTTACATAGAACGGTGTTGGCGTTCAAAAATTCAAGATCACAAAACGAAATTAAGCGTATATTGGTTTTCTTGTCCGTCATCTTCCGCAGCACGGCTTTCGACGACCCATATTTATTATTTTTAATGAAGATGACGCCGTTTATTCATGTCAATGTCTCACCTTTCTGACTGAGAACTGGGAACTTTCTGTTCAAGGACCGGTTTAGAACTGGTTCGCGCTTGGTGGAACCCGTAACCGAACCGTTAGTTTAAAAGCATCCCTGAAACAGAACCGAACCGGAACAAAGCGAAAAGCAACCCGAACCCGAATCGAACCGGAATAATGACCGGTTCGACTCCATGCATTTAGTTCAGCCGGTCTTGTAGTGTTTGCGTGGAACACAAATAAAAACATAGCATTGAAAATGCTAAGAAATTGCAAAAAATCATACAGCAAACGTAAATGTTTACGGTTTAAGGCAGCTTCTATAGATATGTGGCTAGAGTCCCTTGTGCTGGCGCCGTATACCGATTGCACATTGTCCGCGGTTTGTTTTTGTTCTTGCCGCATTGGATCTGGGGCAGGATACGCGGCGTCTCTTCTAACAGCGCACTAGCACGTGTTGATGCGCAAGTATTCGATGTAGAGAGCAAGATAGCTTCTTCTTGTACCCCGCACGAACTAGACATTTTTAAGGCCTTATCAAGCAAACAACACGGTAACCATGTACCTGATCGGAGGATATACGGTCGTTTTGCGATAAAAATGGGTGCTTTTAAGTTTTGGGCGTTGGTCGCGACTCGCAAGTCATTTACGCTTTAAGATGGCAATTTGGGCCAGTTGGGTCATGATCGAAGATAGGCGCTGGAAAAAAACAAGCACGAGAAGAGACGTAAACACTGGCGAACTCGCCACTAACATTTATTGAAAAACGAATCTCTTATATGACTGTGAAAAAAAACCTTCGTCACGACTAGGCACGGTGTAGACCCGTTTCTAGAAAATCAAATTTCTTTGTCGATAAGGTTATTGAGTGTCACGTGTGCACATCTTGCACTTTGCTTGGATTTCAAAAGCCTCGCGGAGCTCCCTGGATATCTTATCTGAGTATCTGGCCAGAAATGTTGTGTCTTTAAATGACGGGGAGCAATGGCAACGGCTGCAGTGTGTTGCCAGACGTCCAGATGGGGTTGCTCGTGTGGCCGCGTCATGTTCACGTGCGCGATCGTTTGAAGCATCGGCCAGTCTGACCGCTGAATACTGACCCGCATGACATTGGAATTTGGCAAACAACTCCCGTTGTGCACTCTGTGTATTTCTTGCGGTGTTTAGTTTTGCATTTTCCTGCAGCATCCGCGGAAAAAATTAATTTTGCGGCACAGTCTTGACAGCATATTAGGTGCCCAGAAAACTACTGGTACGTCGTACTGGTCAGCTACCGTTTTAAGGTTGTGGGTAATGGAGTGCATGTACGGAATGACAACTGGTCCAACTGTGTTTTTTTCCCGAGGTTGCCTTTGTATGCCTTTTATCTTCTTGATTAGGCTTTTCGCCACCTCCACCAGAACACTTGGAGGGAAACCAGCCCTCTGCAGGCGCGCTGTCTGTTTCTTTGAGCTTTCTTGTGCAGTGTGCTCATATGATGTTTTAATGGACGCCTCAAGGCGCATTGAAGCAATCCCTTGTCTGACAACGTTAGAATGGGCAGAGCTGTATGGGAGAATGCCCTTCTTGGAGCGCGGCTCGTAAGTCCAGCATATGTGATCCCCCTGAGGCTCAGTCTAAGATCTAAAAACTGCAACTCGCCATTTTCTACCTCTTCCATGCGTGAACTTCAGGCCTTCACCCCAAGACTTAAAAATATCTAATATTAATTGGATTTCACCGCTAGCCTCTGTAGTCGTCTTGATAAGAAAGGGATGTCGCGAACCACCCAAGGTTCGATTTCGAAAGGTTTCGATATTTTCGAAGCGAACTGAGGTTCGCATTCGAAAAATTTCGATATTTTCGTACCGACCGAGGTTCGAATTCGAAAAATTCGTAACTTTCGATCACAGTAGAGTTTCGAATTCGAAAAGTTCGAAGCTTTCACGGTTTCTAAAATTTCGGGTTCGAATATTTCGAATATTCTTTTACTTGAGGTTCGATAAATTCGAAGATTTCGAACTTTCCTAACTTAAAAATTCGAGATATTCGAAAAATTTGAATTTCTTGGGATCTGAAGTTCGAAAAATTCGAAGATTTCGAAATTCTTTGGATATAAAATTCGAAAAATTCGAACGCTTCGAATTTTTATAGACATAAAGTTCGAACAATTCGAAGATTTCGAATTTCTTTCTACATAAAGTTCGAAAAGTTCGAAAGTTTCGATTCTCATTTAAAGCTAATTAAAAAAAAAACTTCGAAGATTTTGAATTTTTTTCAAGTCCAAGATTTCAACGTTCGAAGTCCGGTTTTAATGTTCCTCCACAGTTTCAGTTTGAAATAACGTTTTCACGACTCACTGGTTTTCACGAAATCAGGTTTAGAAAAGTTAGGGTGTGATATTTAGACTCCGCGAAGTTGGTCAGGCAATTAAATGAGACGACGAGTGTCCCGGATGTGCTGGAATATTTGCCAGTGCAGAGTGACGTGTGACCATAGATCAGTAATTTTGACCACCAGCCCAGGGGGGGGTCTTTAACGTGCATTGCGCAGTAGTGATCACATGAACGCACTGTTTTACGATACTCACCCAGTTCGAAACGGCCAGGGGCGGGCAGGAGGTTGAGGCTCAGAAAAACCTTGAAGCGACTTGGCAAACTACCTCCCCACCCCTTGCACGCTGGTAGTAATCCAATCGAACGCCGCCCGAGTGACGCTGGCATACAGTTAGTTAAGTTTGTAATTGTCCTGGAGGTTTATTTTCCGGGACGGAGGAAACGCCCCGCAAAAAGCACAGAAGCCGACACAACTGGAGGTCGAGGAGCGTTCTACCATACAAGTGGCGTCGGAAGAGGAAAAACGGGGGAGGGGGTGCTCTAGCCCCCCTTCGCCTCCTTCCAGATATTTCGGACTGTTAAAGAAAACAATACGGGGAAAGAGGGCGTGGTCGAGCTTATTTTAATCTGAAATTATTTATGTGTATGTATAACTACTGTCGCTCTTCACAGCATAAAAGATCGCGTAGACGTCGTAGGTGGTCATTGTCGGAAACTCGTTGTCAGAAGGCACTGCTTAGACAGTTCCGAAGTTCAAAGCTATGTCTTTTCGACCTCAATAACTGTGCCATTGGTAAAAGAAAGATAAACATAACAATAATTGCGGGGATAGAAAGCTGGAGAAAAAAAAAGAAAGAAACTATAAAAATCCCACCGGAAGTGTTGTATTCTTGCATATTCAGAAGCTCAGAACTTTCGAAAGAAGTTTTTCCTACTCAAAGGTGTACAGGCTAAAAAAAAAAAAAACACTTCCCGAAAACGTAAAGCCCAAGGTTCGATTTTTTTTTTTTTTTTTGGGGGGGGGGCAGAAAAAAATTGATGAAGTGTTGAATTTGTTTAATACTAGAAATCTTCCCCCATGAGGTAAAATTTTTCCTCAACGTGAAAAAACAATAAATACATTATTGTCTATTCTGCAGATGGCAGTCATATGTTACAGATGTACTGTCTGTGGTGTTAATTTAAATGCGATACCTCAAGCAACTTAGACGAAAAACAAAATACCAAGTTTAGAGCATAATTGTTCGTAGATACATGTTTGGATATTTCTTCGAAACTCATCTTGAGAAACAATAATCACATCTTAAAGGGAAGCTGAAGAGCTTTTCGAAAAAAATGAGTTAATGGTTGATTCTGACGTGTTTGTGCCTGCTGAGTCCAAATATCGCAACCGTTTGACCCAAAATAATCCTTAAACGCGAAAAAAAGCGAAGAAATCAGAAGCGATCGCCGCAGCGGCACGCCATTGGCTAGCCGCGCGTGACGCGCCACTACGTCATAAAAGGACCATCTCGATTCTCGTTTGCTCCGTCGCTTGCGGAAGTAGCCGGGCGCCGAGCCTTCTGCTCTTGTAAATCGGGTTCGGCTTCTGATTTTTCGAAACCTTTCGGTGGATCCGAAAGAGGAATGTGTCCAGACGACCCTCGACGTGACAGAGTACGCGTTCCAGCCTTTGGCGAAGCAGAAAAATGATCCCCCGCAGTAATAAAGGCAGACACGAGGAACCGCTTGCGCGGACGCGACATGGCCGGCTTCATACCTTCAGGAGCGTACTGACTGCTACTTATTGTAACGTAAAACGTTGACAATAAACAGAGTGCTATTGACGGGACGCGTCAAGCCGGATTAGCGTGACCCTCCCCAAAACGGTCGTCAGAGGACAAGAATGCTGCACACATCGGCCTTCGTGCATGCCAGCTGCTGGACACGTGAGCGTGCAGGCTGCATTGTTCATCAAGGCTAAAGTGGTTTGAAGGGATAGTATAATCGGCTTCGGGCGACGGGAGAGCTTCCCCTGAGATGAGACGGGTGATGAGACAGGGTCGCCGTTCTGCCACCGCCATGTCCTTGCGCACGATGCGAATAACTGCGCAGAAGGTCCATCCTTGTGATAGCGGTACCCTCTGCTGCGTTTAGTTTGTTTGCCACCAACTATTACGCCATTATAGCGTTAGAAAAAGCGGAGATGTGTGCGCGGCAGCCCTTAATTTGATGTCGAATTTGTGAAAGCTTCCTGGGCCTCTACATTCGCATACTTCTACCAAGATTTGTTGACTGCATTAGACCACAACCAAGCATTATCATCGTCCGATCGCGTTTCTACGGCACAATGAACCATTGCATGACACAAACTTTATATGGAAAACACTGCGTAACTTGTAAAAAAAGAAGTCAATTCAGAACAGAAGGTCACATGCTTTGTAGTTCGAAAAATCTCTCCTGAAGAGAATATGAATCTATGGAAGGAAAATTTAACAAAAATTTATGTTTACATTTAAAAAATATGTGACTTCAATTTATCAACAACTGTAAAAAAAAAAAAACGTTTATGCTAAAACGGTTTGCACCGTGAAAGTCGCATTATGAATTGCATGACCACTTATTAGAGCAAACCCTCCTCTCTCAAGTGACTGGGTAGCGGAGTAGATTAAAAGCAAAAGAAAATAATCTTGGGCTACCCAAGATTGTTTTCTTTTGTTTCCCATATTTCCCGGACCGGAGTCGGTTCGGAAAATATGGTCACTTCAACAATATAAGAAACCAACGCTAACACACTAATATAAGGCGATTAACACAAGAGAGCCAGTGGAAACCCGCTATTTGGCTACATGATCGCGGCTTTGCTAGTACACTGCACAATTCTAATTACGTAATAGCTTTT
This sequence comes from Ixodes ricinus, assembly GCA_037355805.1. Classification (NCBI taxonomy): domain Eukaryota; kingdom Metazoa; phylum Arthropoda; class Arachnida; order Ixodida; family Ixodidae; genus Ixodes; species Ixodes ricinus. Next base: position 74,164 of record JAZHYW010016435.1, read on the forward strand.
TCTAGAACAGTCGACCTAAACTTTTTTACCTAGTTACGTTTCCTTTTTGCTTGTGACTTTTAATGCGCTGAATTGCCTTCTTACCTTCAAAGATGGTCGGCAGAGCGTCGGGTTCAGGCGAGCCTTCTTCAGACCCAAACCCATACGTACGTAGTTTTCATATGCGCCATCCGAAACACATTTCGAACAAAAAACGGTGTACTGTAGTTTGGAACTGTCTGGGTGTAACCACCTATGATGGCATAGAACGTGTGCAGAGAAAGTTCGCACGCATTGTTTACGACCGTTATTACGGCCGCCGTGTGGTTTTATTTTTGTTTGTTTTTTGCTAAGAGTTAATGTTAGATCAACTAAACTTGCAACCGCTGGAAGCTCGTCGCAGTTTTCGTGACTATGTGTTTTTGTATAAAACTGTACATAGTAGATTACGTTGCCCTAGGCTTGTTTCTCTGTTTTCTAAACATGTCTCTCGAGTAAACTGTCGACACCACAACACGTTTTACGTGCAAGACATGTGTTCATTTTCCCCAGTTTTACGAATTCAAAGCAAATTTAATGCACTGAGTGGGGTGGTTGACGTTTTCGGGAATGAGTGGGATTTTAAAAGCGCACTAACCATTCACATTTACTTACAACAGTGTTCGAGTTGTATATGTGTTCTGCCATAATGTGTACGTGTTGTTGTTGTTTTCTTTTTTTAAACTGTATGTTGTGCGTGAATACCAGTACTAAGGCCTCGGCTGTTTCTGGACATAAGACAATTAAATAAATAGCAACGCCCCTAGCAACGATTTGTTTGGAGAGGTGACGTCACACTTACGGGGTAAATTGATGGAAATAATAGGAATGTTAGACTGTCGACTTCGACGGCGTTGGATTAAGGACTTGATGACTACAAGCTATCAACCGTGCTTTTTACTTGCACTGTCGAAATTGTGGCTGGAAATCGATAATCCGAGAGTCGTTGAGTCACAGGGACCATAAGAGGGCCCAACCGAAATATCTCGTCGATCTTCTCGCCAATAGGTGTACACCTGTCCAAGAAACACTCGACCCGCGGGGCTGCAAACCGTTTTCGAGTCCAGTGACTGGGTTTGAGGCTAGACTCTCACCGGCATCCCTGCTAACCCTAACCGAGTGGACTGTGATTTCGATGGGCGCAGCTTGTGTATAGGCGCAGGCTGAAACACTGCTGGCGGCTAAATTCTCGTCTTTTCCCGCTGTATTTTGTGTTTCATGTTGCATGCATTTTTCCGAGGACATTGAGAAAGCATTGTACCCTATTTAAAAAAAAAGCACGAAAAAACTTTAGTCTATTTTTGTTGGGCACGCGCGCGACAGAACGAATGCGACTGGAATGTTAGTTGTCGTTTTTTTTTTTACGATAAGGTTTGACGGTGACGCCCGATTAGTTGCGCGTCAAACGACAAAGCGCTTAGCTGTCGAAAATAATTTACAAAAGAAGATAGAGATAATAGTGAGTTTTAGTATTGCTTATACGAGCAAATGCATAGCCCTGCGCGTTTGCGTTAGCGTTGCGTGTTCCACACTGCGCGCGCGCGGAGCCCAAACTGCGGCCTTGGATTGGCGCATGGCGACTTCGCGCATGCGCATCGTGAAGAACGCAACGCTAACGCAAACGTGCAGCGCTTGCGTTTGCTCGTATACGCAATACCAAAACTCACTAATATACTAAGAGTGAAGGCAAGACGGTGTATGTCGAGACGTCGTCCTGTCCTTTTCCGTTCCTTCGACTTATTTGTTCATTTCTGCCCCAGTCTCAGGTTTATTCAACACGGTTAACAGAAGATAGCCAAAAGGCATGCATTTTTCACGCTCGCAAATAGCGTGTTTACTGATGGAAAGGACCCGGACATACAGTTTAGCGAGTGCTAACATTCGAACAATATATTGTACGTACCACACGATGCAGCGTTATCTGAAAAGAATTTATTTGAGAAAGATCCCAAATAACACAGTCACAGTTGACGACAGTCACATCTTGACGATCGGACGGAATCCAAGGGGACTTCGTTTTGGGGCACGTTTTTGGAAGAGCTTTTTCTCCTTTTTTTTTCACAACAGCACCAAGGCAAAGGAACGAACGCGACTGACCCGTTTTCCACCCCAACCCGAACAACTATTTTTGGAGATGACTGAGGACTCTATGCGGATTATCTCTGAGAGGGGAGAACAATTGCCATTGCTCGCAAAATCGCGTCGAGGGACGTTCGACGTCCTCCCCACCTTCGTTTCCCGTGAATGTTGAGCAGAAAAGCTTGGGATAGAAGGCACATACCAGCCCTATTTCTCACAGTGGAAGATAACACAAAAGGTGTACGCAGCACGCATTAAAAAATTAACTGAAAACTTTCAGGAGAGCCAGAAAACGTCGAATACAAAACAGCAAAACAGGGAGAGAAGCGCGCTGAGCGGGTTCTTACAGTCCAAGAGAGTGGCAGAACATTTCTAGCGGATAGAGGGCGTGAGAGTCGCACGAGGAATAGGCGTCGCAAGAGGAGTAGCTGAACTTCAGGATGGGCGGACTGTGGTCCTCGTGACGAACTTCCGAAATGAAACGCAACACCTCACGAAAGGTGCAGCCGTGGGCCACGTCGAGGAACTTCGAAACGCCGCCGAAAGTCGCCGCGATTACTGACGAAACCTCGCCACCTCAGCAAGACAGTACGTCGCCAGCGCAGCTCGACATTGACCCTAAGCTTCCGGGCCCGAAACGACGGCAGCTGCTTAACCTCCTCGCCGAATACCGCGACTGCTTTGCGACGTCGTCGAAGGTACGCCAAACCGCCGTTGCGAAGCACCGCATCGTTACCGAGGACGACGCGCGCCCTGTGCATCGATCGCCGTACAGAGTCTCCGTTAAAGAAAGGGAGGTAATCCAGGAGCAAGTTCAAGAGATGCTGAGAGACGACATAATCCAACCTTCAAATAGTCTGTGGGCCTCTCCAGTCGTGCTGGTTAAGAAGAAGGACGGAACGCTTAGGTTCTGCGTGGACTACCGGCAGCTGAACGCGGTGACGAAGAAAGACGTCTACCCACTCCTCCGCATCGACGACACTCTAGACCGGCTGCGCCACTCTCGATATTTCTCATCGATGGACCTGAAGAGCGGCTACTGGCAGATCGAAGTCGACGAACGGGACCGAGAAAAGACAGCCTTCGTCACGCCGGATGGACTGTACGAGTTCAAGGTGATGCCCTTCGGACTATGCACGGCGCCAGCAACGTTCCAGCGTGTCATGGACACCGTACTGGCAGGGCTGAAGTGGCAGAGCTGTCTCGTCTACCTTGACGACGTCGTAGTGTTTTCAACTGACTTCGACGAGCACTTGCGACGACTCCGAGCTGTTCTCCAAGCCATACAGACCGCCGGGCTCACCCTCAAGGCGTCAAAGTGCCGGTTCGCCTATGACGAACTGAAGTTCCTAGGCCACGTGGTTAGTAACGAAGGCGTCCGCCCAGACCCCGAGAAGACTCGCGCCGTCGCGGCATTTCCAGCGCCGAAAGACAAGAAGGCCGTGCGAAGATTCCTCGGACTTTGTGCCTACTATCGACGCTTCGTTCGGGATTTCGCAAGGATTTCCGCACCGCTCACAAACCTCACGAAGGACGCCGAGAAGTTCGAATGGGCCGAGGAGCAGCAGCAGGCATTCGACGAGCTGAAGCGAAGACTCCAGACTCCTCCTGTCCTAGGACACTTTGATCAGGATGCGGAAACCGAGATTCACACGGACGCTAGTAATGCAGGACTTGGAGCGGTACTGGTTCAAGTGCAAGAAGGCACCGAGCGAGTCATCGCCTACGCAAGTCGGACGCTGTCCAAATCGGAAAGAAATTACTCCACGACTGAAAAGGAGTGTCTTGCGGTCGTCTGGGCAATCACGAAGTTCCGCCCGTACTTGTACGGGAGCCCGTTCCGCGTAGTCACAGACCACCACTCGCTCTGCTGGCTTGCGAACCTCAAGGACCCTTCAGGACGCCTCGCTCGATGGAGTCTCCGACTACAGGAGTTCAACATGACTGTAGTCTACAAGTCAGGCCACAAGCACAGCGACGCCGACTGCTTGTCCAGGGCTCCTGTCGAAACACCTTCCGGCAGCAGCGACGACAATGACGACGAGTGCTTCCTAGGAGCAGTGACCACCGACGACCTGGCACGACGTCAACGAAACGATCCTGAGCTGCGCGCATTAATTCAGCACCTGGAAGGGCGCGGGAGTACCGTGCCCCGTGTTTTCTCACGAACCCTGCCGACCTTCGCCATTCGACAAGGTGTACTCTACAAAGAGAACTTTGGGGACAGCAACTCGCCGTGGCTGCTGGTAATCCCGGCCGACCTTCGAGAGGAGGTCTTTCAAGCATGTCACGACGACCCTACGTCCGGACACCTTGGTTACAGCCGGACACTGGCCCGTATTCGTGTAAAGTATTACTGGCCCAATCTCCCCAAAACCGTCCACCTCTACACCCGATCCTGCCACGAGTGCCAGCGACGCAAGAAACCGCCAACGAAGCCGGCAGGTCTCCTGCAGCCAATTCCTCCGCCAACTGCACCGTTCCAGCAGATCGGAATGGATCTACTTGGTCCTTTTCCGCCGTCGACCCTGGGAAACCGGTGGATAATCGTCGCCACAGATTATCTCACGCGGTACGCAGAAACGAAAGCCCTTCCTTCAGGGACTGCTGTTGAAGTCGCCAAGTTTTTCATCGAGTTCATCGTCCTCCGGCACGGCGCTCCCGAAGTTCTGATTACAGATCGCGGATCATCGTTCATGGCACAGCTGACCCAAGAAATCCTCCGGCTCAGTCACACCAGCCATCGTCGTACCACTGCGTACCACCCGCAGACCAACGGGCTGACGGAGCGGCTCAACAAGACAATCGCCGACATGATCTCCATGTACGTCGACGTGGAGCACAAGACATGGGACGAGGTGTTGCCGTACGTCACATTTGCCTACAACACGGCCGTGCAAGAGACCACCGGGGTGACACCCTTTCAACTCGTTCATGGTCGCAAAGTAACGACAATGCTAGACGCGATGTTACCCCATGAACCGGCTGTCGACGGAAGCGACGACGCCCAGGTGGTTGCCCAACGGGCAGAAGAAGTCCGTCAGCTCGCCAGACTCCGGATTAAAGCCCAACAACGTGTCGACACTGGCCGCTACAACCTTCGTCGTCGGGACGTCCACTTCCAGCCCGGAGACAGAGTATGGGTCTGGACACCGATTCGCCGGCGTGGTCTCAGCGAGAAACTTCTAAAACGGTATTTCGGACCCTACAAGGTACTTCGTCGACTTGGGGATCTGAACTACGAGGTGATGCCCGACGGAACAAGAACATCATCACGCCGCCCACCACGACCTGAAGTCGTCCACGTCGTGCGCCTGAAGCCGTACTACGCTCGATAGGACTGTGAATGTGTTCCAAATGACTCTTTAGTTTATCGTTCTTTTTTATTTTGTTTTGTTTTGTGTTGCATCGGGGCGATGCACTTTTTAAAGGGGAGTAATGCCGCGCGCGCAGCTGGCCAAGTAGGCAGCGCGCGCGTGGCCTAACGGTTATCGTGCCTGCCTCCCACGCGAAAAGCCAGGGTTCGATTCCTGGGAGCGACGTGTCTTTTGTTTATCCCTGCAATTTAGTGTTCTGGTAAATTTCGAGAATCCTGGTGCTTGCTCGAGGTCCGAATGTTCTACGCGTCGAACTTTCTGCGCCGATTATTCCAGAAGCCCACTCGTGTACAAAGGGGGCTCCGCCTGGCAAGCCGGAGTTAGTCTTGCCCACGGTGGAAGAAATACATTTAGGTGATGACTCTCTGTCTCACGCGGCGACCACATTATGTTCGGCGCGCGAGCACGCTTCACGCGCAAGGGGATAGATGGCGCCCAAGTTTAGAGGGACTTGTGAAGGCTTGTACAGAGGGCTTGTGAAGGAAATATGCATTTTTACTCGGTCCCTGTGTACTGTGTACTGAAATGATGGATTTATGTTGGCGCACTGGCACTGATTGCCTTTTCCCCGTGCGGTTCCTGTTTTTTTAAACGAGAACATTCCGATGATGACTTAACGTGACAAACATGCTCGTATAAATATAAAACTTCCCGGCATAATCTACTCGGCCTTCAATAATTTAGAGTAATTTAAAGTATACAGCTGGGCCGTGCTCGCATGTTTCGTCAAGCAGCATGTTTGGTAACAGTTCCGTAAATTGTTTACACACATTGCGTGGCTTTATAGGAGATCGGGTGATTTTTTCCAACCTGCTCCTGCCTTCTTATTCAAAAACATAAATTCTAATAATGTTACATAGTTGAGCTAAAATAATTCTTTACATGAGCGTAAAGGTTATAGCATTACAAATGGTTTATACATACAATTTCAACTTGTACTGTGGAACATACAAACCTTGTGAGCAGAAAAAAAAATTATATTTATGATGACATAGTGACTGAAATGATAGTATGATGACATACTGACTGACATGATACAGAGTGACAGAAAATAGTAGTGGTTATACGACATAAATCACTTTTCATCTGCAAAAAAAAAACCTAACAAATATTTCCCTTTAAAATGTACACAAAAGCTGAATTCACTGCATACTACCAAAGAACGCAGTCTCCGACATCCTGTGTTTCTCGCCCATGCTCTTAAACTAAGACGAGTGCTGCTTTGCTGATTTCTTTTTTCTTGAGCTTGTTTGTTCATACTCATGGTAATATGCTGACAGTGTTGTCGCATTCGCATGCTGAAGTAGTGGTGGAGCAACTGGGCAACTGGTTTTTTTTTTTGTGTTCAGCGAATGGAAACGTTATTGTGCATGTGTCAAGTAGACTGTCGATTGTGTCCCAGTAGACAGTCTGGTGGCTTTTATTTTCCACGAAGAACTGTTCCGCTTTCTTCAGTAATAATAATAATAATAATAATAATATTTATTTTGGTTCAGGAGAACCGCGGCGCCGCAGAAAGGCAAGGAGCCCATACCACGAAGGCACTCGCGGCGCCGCACCCTAATGACGATGGGATGAGATTGTGTACAGATGACAGAGAGGTGCTGACGATGTTGAAATGGAGCTTGTGGGTGAGGGGTGGCGGGATGATGTTACGGGTGATGTGGGTCCAATGTTGTTTCCTGAGTTGCTCGCTGGGACGGTTATCTTTCAGCTGGTCTCAAGTCTGGCTGTACCCGGTATAGCTGGAAAGGATCTTGTTGGGCTGTATAGGCCTCCTCTGTTCTTCACGTTCGTCAGTGCTGCTTCAGCAGAAGTGTTTTTGTCGATGCTGGAAGCGAATCGGCATGCAGGGCAGCGTGTAGCTTTTTTTTCCTTTTCACACTCAAAAACCCAGTTACACAATATAGTATGCAGTCCACAGCCTTGGTTTGAGCAGCATTTTCTGTCCAGACATCTTCGCATTCCCAGTCTTCGACAGAAATTAGACTGTCAAGCTCGGTCTTCACTTGGTCAACGAGATGATGAGACTAGGTAGTAACTTGCGATCGACGCCACTGCTCCAAGCGAATGTCATTCGATGGAGCTTTCAACAAGGACACTCGCTCTGCACAGTTCCGGTACTCCCGAATTGCAGTTGGGAACGAAGCACGTCTTTCCCATCCTTAGAGCATAACCTCTTTGGGTTAGGCTCACCTTCGTGCACGATGGTGGCACCTTTGATCGACACAGCACCAAGGCAAAACATGAGTCCAGCCACTGGCCGCACACCACCACCGCACCGCGAAAAAGGTGAGCAAGCTACGCCCCCGTAACCGTGGGCGCCGAGGAGAGACCTCATACCCACGGTGCTCACACCTCAGCGCCCTCCGTGGGGGCGAGGAAGTAACATACTCCGTTTCACCTTATGTTGTACCGCAGCGAAGGCTAGAGGCGCGAGCTCATAGCGTTGGCAGCCGCTCTTAAGTCACGAGAGCTTGTGCCGCCGAGATGTGCCCCAGAGCAAGGAGCTCACGCTTGTAGCCTTTCCTGCGGTACATCATAAGGTGAGAACAAAGTATACTCCTGGTTCGTAGCTCCGAACACGATCTGGTCGCTCGCTCCTCGCGGGAGGAGCGGCCAGAGTCACCACCTAAATGTATTTCTTCCACCGTGGTCTTGCCCCAGCGTTCGACTCTGCTGTAACGCCGACCTCGACGCCCGCGACGCTTTGCTGTTATTTTCTGTTTCCTTTTTATTTTTGGGCACAGGTTTGCCCCCATTAAACGTTTCAGTTTCCCAGTTATTCTTTGTTTCACCTTGTCATTCGTGACAATATTTTTCTCAGATCGTTTAGCACGATATATCGCAAAATCGAAATGCCTGAAGAGAGGAGGAGGAGGAGAGGGACAGAGGGGAGGAGGAGGAGCGAGGATGAGGGGAGCACGGGGAGGAGGAGAGGGCACGTATGAGGAGTAGGGGCATACCCTCCTCTTCGTACCCTCCTCCTCCTCCTCAAGAGCTGCGCTCTAATTCGGCATTACAGGGAGTTGTAACCGTCTTTCATTTTTTGGACGGTATAATGCAGCGCATGGGAGCGTAGACGCCTAGCTTTGGGTCGAGCTTCCGAGTGCGGCTTTTTGTTCGCATAATATTAAAGAACAACGGAGATTTATCTCGATAATTTATGTGTCTCATATTGGTCTATAACCAGCATCCACAATCAGGAGTTCGCATCCGCTGTCAGCGCCGTATCCGGTTTTCGATGGACGCTCCAACATACTTGTCACAGGCAAACTAACAAGATGCGTTTTCTACCTTTTATATGTTTCCACGACCAATCTTTGGCAAGGCTAACATTGTAGATAAATGCTGTGCAACGTTTACTTATTTTTTCATTAAAAAATAAAGAGTACAATGCGGAATACCAACGCTGAAAATACCTGTTGTGGCGAAATAATGAAATCAGCTGCAGCTCATGGTGAGGTAGCTAAAAATGAATTTATTTTGACTTGAAATAGATCGCTGAGACATCATGGGATCAATAAAACAAAATTATCACGAATTAATTTTAATTAAGCACAACTGAAACGTTAAGAGTAGTTAACATAGAGCGAATTTAAATTAAATGAATACTTCAACGAAATTTGAAATATTCCCGTCGTGTTCAAAAATAGGTTGAATATGATCCACAATATCCGGAAATGACAATCGCACCTTTGTATTTTGATCCTTGTGGCTGTATTTTTCGTTATAAACGCTCTGGCAAGCGCTCGGAGAAGGCCCAGCTTAGAGCACGTGACATCTAACGCAATCGTGACGTAGGTCGTCTTGAGACGATCAAAGCTACCGCGAGGCTGACGTCGAGAGGATGGCCTAGATTGTTCCAGCCAACCGAAGCGGCTGCTTTTGTACGAATTTTGAGTGACGGGTTAATCTTCTATAATCTTGTAGGGGGACAATAGCGACGTCTGCGACACACAAAGAGATTCTCGGGAAGAGGGGAGTTCCTTCCTCTCCTCTTCGTCGTGGCCGGAGGCGAGACAACCTCCGTCACTAGCTGTCAGGGTTCCTAGACGAGCATTACAAACGAGGCGTTAGCGACATCCACCAGGTGCTCCTTGCTAATCGTTTAATTCGTTTTAAAATTCCTTTTCGAGACTTTTTTTAACAAGATATTGGTATGTTCCATGTGATACTGCTCTTTTGAACACATATAGACCAAAAAATGAGCGCCGAAAGTTCGTTGTAGTATCCCTTTAACGTGCTCACAAACAGATCAACACACATGTTGCTGTATCAGGCACTGAAGCATGCTTATATGCTTACACAAATGAAATTGTTTTGCATAGCACAACGAGAGTCTCATGATTTGTACACTGTTGCCGCAAAGCTGTAGAAGGTACTGTAAAAATTACGGCCCTAATATCTACCGCATAGTTCACACGGAAATCTCCAAATTATACACACACAAATCAGCGCTGATCAGCTGATCGGAAGTGGTATTTTGAAATTCCTTAGTCACATGTCTCCCAAACGGCACGCACATGCGAGGGACCGAGTTTGCCACAGACGTAAAAAACACACAAGAGGGATAACTCGGCCGTTTTCCCCACCTCAGATATTCTAGTAGTTGGTCTCGACGTAGCCGAATACAGCTAGCCAAAACAGCTCGCTCCCTTCAAATGACGAGGACGTCTTCAAATTGGTATTAATGCGAAACGGCATTGTCTCTAGCCATGGAACGAAGCCGGCGTTGTCTGTAGCCATCTGTAGCTGGAAAACGGCTACTTAAATTCCAGTTTCACAATAAAATGCAAACGAAAAAACACAAAGAAAACATTTCGTACCTTTCAGTCTGGGTGGGAATCAAACCCGGGCCTCCGGTTGCCGAGACGAGCACGCTTCCGCGACGCCACGGCGGCTCCACGGTTCCGGCTGACTAAAGCTGTGCCTAATACGTACGTAAGCAGTCTTAAGTTCCCACACGTAAGCGGTTTAAGTGTCCTTGTTTTTCCCTAATGCGGCATTGGAATATATATGCTGCACTTTATACTTGAGCTTCTAACACAAACCCAGAACACCTGAAGAGGGAAGTTCACGCTATTAATGCGAAAGCATTAAATGTCTAATAAAGTAAAGTCGGCGAAAAACAGCGCCTAAATTCCCATTGGCTGAGCGAAACGGCACCTAAATTCCCATTCCCAATGAAAACACAAAGAAAAGCACAGCAACGCAGATGCTTTGTCACGGATGCCGGCGTTGGCACTCAAGGTCAAAGCGAACGCACCTCAGAAATAAAACACAAGGAAAAGCACAGCAACGCAATGCATCGTCATAGGAGCCGTTGGGAAGCCCCCGGGATTCGCCGCAACTGAGCAGTGGGGAAACATAGATGTCACCACCGGAGCACCAGGTCTGTGAAAGGAGGACGTGGCGCGCTGCTGTGGGAATGCGCTACGTGTAGGAATGCAGTCTTAAAGGGTAACTGCACAAGAAAAAAAAAGTTAACCATTTTGTTCTTAGCCCGAGACTGAGGCAGGAAAAGAGGGAAAGTTTCAAAGTAGAAGAAAATGAACAGTCGAGGACACGTCTCTAACACAGCTAAAGACAAGTTTATGTGGTCATCTCTTATATACACTCCACGAACTTCACCACAGAACCGTCTCGCCCTTTTCGACCTCCAAAGCCAAAAGATAACAAAGGTCTCATCTCTTTCCACGACAATTGTCAAACGACCTTGAACAATCTTGACGTTTTTAACAAAGCAACACACTCTAGTTCCACCACCCGGAAGACAATTGACCGAACCGTCGTGTACATAGCACACCCTCCCCTTTACTCTCCGGCCCACATTCCCAAAGCATCCTGGCAACAAAAGATTCCAATCCCCTCCCGAAGATACAAAGGACGAAACCACTTACACCCTTTCACATTCAACAACCACTTTAGCAAAACTCACCAAATCCGCAAGAACGTCTTTGCACTGCTGCTAAGCTGTAACGACACCTGACTAATGCAGTTGCTCATTGATTTCATTCTTATTGTTTCCTTAACAACCCTTTTGATGTCGTTTAATTCCCTGTGTATTATCTCTGTTTCGGACCAGCATGGTATACAATTGTTACATTCTTGAACATGTTTCGCTATTTCCGAATTAGCCACGTTGTTTTTTACATTTCTTTTGTGTTCAGTCGATCTGTCATTTATACACCTTGATGTCTGCCCCACATACTTAAAGCCACATTCAGGGGATTTCATATACCACTCCATTATCACAGGAAATAGACTTTTCTCGATGCGTTTTTGTGCGTTCCTTTACACTTTTGTGGAAGGTGTGAGCTTACTCGACTTGTAATCCGAACTAAAACCAGATCCACACCAAACTTTTTGGCACAAGCCTTGGGTTGTGAGAAATCTTGTGATAAAACGGAATTACACTAGTTCTATTATTTCGGCCTTTGCTTTGGTTCTTCTTTACATTCGTCTGCGAATTTTATCGGATAACTGCTTCCTTACGAATTCATCCTCATAACTCAGCACCGTTTAGCCTTCTCCATTGTCTTTCTACTGATCCAGCCAAGAAATGTGTACAGGATCTCTCCATTGCATTTGTGATTAAAGACTTTACAATACCCGCTTTCACTGTTTTTGAATGGCAACTCTTTTTCGATAGCAGCGGTTTGGCATTTTCCTTTCCATATTCCCAACATAGCGCCTTTTCATTGTGGAATTCACAGTTCTAAAGCTGCAGTTTACCATTCATGGGTCGTTCGACCGTAAACCTCAGTTCCGAAGCTGCAGATCTGATCAATTCTTCCAGGTTGTCAGATAACCCCTCCCGAAAAGAACAGATCAAAATGTCGTCGACATATCTTTTCACAAACATAGGACTCCGACGTCAACTCCTGCAACCTATCAGATACAATACAATCCGAAAGTGCATCTAGGTGATCTTCCGCTAATGCCGGTGCTACACTCGACCCAATGCGCTACCCTCTTCTGTAAATACTTTTCCTTCCACACTCTACCATCGTTGACTCGTAAGTAGTAATCAAGAATGGCAGGAAACTGTACACCGAAAGCTACTGACCGCGGTTGGAACCGTACCAAATACGATTTCAACCACCCCTTTGCCTTTCCAACATCCGACTGTCTCTCTGATGAGTTGCCAGGATGCTCTGGGAATGTGGGCCGGAGAGCAGAGGGAGGGTGTGCTAATGTACGACGGTTCGGTCAATTGTCTTCCGGTGGTGGAACTAGAGTGTGTTGGCTTTGTTAAAAACGTCAAGATTGTTCAAGGTCGTTTGACAATTGTCGTGGAAGAGATGAGACCTTTGTTATCTTTTGGCTTTGGAGGTCGAAAAGGCGAGACGTTCTGGTGAAGTTCGTGGAGGCGTATAAGAGGGTGACCAAATAAACTTGTCTTTAGCTGTGTTAGAGACGTGTCCTCGACGGGTGTAGGACCGTTCGTCGAATGACAATTCGTCGCACGACAACTGGTATATGGGCTATTCGTCACAATATAGGGCAATTCGTCATAGGGCGGTTCGTCACTATGACAATTCGTGAAACATTCTTCTGATAATTCTTGCGGCTCGTTGACTATTGAGCATAGTTTTTTTAGGTGAGTGCAATTACTAGTGACCCTCTTCCTTTATTTACTTATTTTTTCCCCAAATTCCATGAAATTATTTGGATTAATTTTAATAGGCACTGCGTAATAATGTCTTGACCACCACAACCTTGGCACCAATTCCTAGTGACTAATAAGAAGGGAGTACTCATTCAGGTGCGTAAATACAAGTGTTTTATTAATGATAGCACTTACCACTGCTCACAAAGAGATACTCCTGGCACATGCTTCGATGACATCCAAGTTGTTGGTCCTGTCATAGCGATGAAGGATGGCCCGAAGTCGCCTGTCGTATCCGGCCTGCTTCCGCGACACTCTTGTGGAAACGACCGCGCTTGCAGCTTGGCTGAGCTTCAACCCCGTCATAGCTTGCTCCTTTTTTAGTGACTCCAGGAACGCCCAGAGATTAGGGTGAAGCACAACTTACGTTGCTCTGCAAAAAAATTATATCGAGGGCTTTATAAATAAACACGAAATACAACCGTCCAATAAAACTTGTTGGGCTAGTTGCTGCACGTTTGTCTAAAGGACGGTCTCCTTAGTCTCTTCAGCAAACGTCTCTTTAGTCATACAGACCGTCGATTGCGCGTGCGGCATGAATAAGGCAATAAAAGAAATTACCTGTAGCCCGTAGTGTCATGCCTCCACACTGTTGCTGGTCCGCGGCATTCCACCCATCGTCGCCACATGCACGGACCATATTTTTGGAGGGGAACTGGGCGGAGCAGATCCCGTTTCGTCGCGGTCGGCCTATGTAAACATCCTCAAAGTAGTCTGCTACTTGAATCGCCTCAGGGGGAAATGCTTCCATGATGTCCTGAAAAGCTTCAGGAATGTTCCCAGCAGGCAGAAATGCCAAAGCCGGGAGCATTTTCATCTGTAATAAAAGGAAAATGTTTGAAACTCTACACAAACTGATAAGCAATATATACAGAAAAGGAAACAACACTCTACAGGCCAAAAGTCAAATGTCTAGTCCGTGGCGTAACGCGCTTGAAAACCCCAAGGCGCAAAGCTTCCGATAAACGGACTGCGCAAGATGGAAAAAGCATCCTTGAATTCGACCCTCTGAAATAGTGTCACGAGCGGCGTTGATAGCGGCCATTTCGAAGTCCGTGTACAGGGTCCGTGCAGCGCAGGGTCCAATGTTGTCAATGACGGCTGTGAAGAACCTGGTAACATGAAAAGGTAGTAGAGTTCACACAACCATTTACAATACCTTGAGATAACACCTAATAGGGCAATATTATAATTGGAACTTACCTCGATATGTTGACTAAGCTTTGTTTGGAAGTAAACCGTACACCATGGGCACGGTGATCCCGTTCTTCAGCGCATGCATGGTGTAGAGTTGGCAGAACAGGAGGGCACCACCTTGAACGTGCCATCACAAAACCAGGCGCTTGCACCTCCCAAACACTCCAGGTTGCGTTGTGTTGCAAGAGATGAACTGTTGACGTCACCCTTGCCACTGGCGTGCAAGAGAAACGGCTCCTGCTTGCAGTTCACCTACACGCAAATATGGCATGTAAATAAACCGCATGATAGGCCGTTATATGGCATGTAAATAAACCACGTAATGTTTCATGTACGCACCGTGTACTCTTGGGAGCTTGATGTCCTCTCGGCAGGGTTGAGGGCATAATTAAATGTTGCCCGTTGCCTCTGTCTTCGAATGGCGCCCGACGTAGAGTTGACGTAGAGGCCAGTTGTGAGGCAGTGCTGTCAGTGATATTTGCAGCCGCGTCCAAGAGAATATGCTGAGCTTGGTCACGTACCTCCACTGAAAATAAATTAAATATGTTATCAAATGCAGTTATCATCAGAACTATCACGAAAAATCAATAAGAGAATACAAGTAAATCTTATTATGCGTCCTCACCTGCAGTCGTCTTCATTTTCGATCGAACCTTCAGACAGCTGATTTCGGTCGGTTCTGGAGCGTGGCTGTGGTCGTTCGTCGCTTTCAAAATTTGAAGCTAGGAAAATCGGTTGTTATTTTTGCCTTGCAGCTCTCCCTTTTTCCGGCATATCCAGTATACACTGGTTTCAGTTCTTCGGTTGGCGGTGTATGAAAATCCCTGAAAAGTAGCATCTCCCCACCTCTCTCCGTCTGGATGATTTCCATGGCGACTGCAAAGATTGACGGGAAACCAAACGTTTTATAGCAGTCCGCCGATTCATGAATGAGTCATTGGAAGCCGCATTTCCAGATCCTTCTTCGAAACCCTGTAAGCTAAGCTGAATGAAAACCTTTGTCAGTACCAGAGAGACGAGAGAAAGACTGTAAACTCGAAGGTGGATAACAAAGTAATCCTCAAAACATTATACATTGAAGCCTCCAAGGTTAACAAAGATGTTTATCGACTTAGAACCAAACAAAAGACTAATCTTTCTAAACAGGATACTGCACACAAGCTGAATAACAAAGCTACCGAACACTTAAAAATAGGTCAATGCTAAGAATAGCGTCGGGTTATAATACCTTCGGCGATGCATTTCCTTTCCGTATAGACGCTTTTGCACACACGCGCCAGATTGAGCCGCCATAGCCGACCTTCTCCTGTTTTACCGAAATGCCGAGCCACTGAAGCGGGCGTTGACGAGACTCACAGGGGCCTATGCTGGGAGTGGGGAGGACACAGTAGCACGTAAAGTCGCAATAACCTGTCCTGCTGTGGCAACGATGACGTGAAGCGAACGTAATAAGAGGGAACAAAAACTGAAGGCTCACTTATGGCGGCGCCCATGAACAGCTGCTGCAAAGCGTCTATAGACAGCGCTATTTCAAAAACACTGTTTTTCGACAAGTTGTCCTAGTGACGAATTGCCCTATGACGAATAGCCCTGTGCGACGAACGGCCCTGCGACGAGTTGCCCTATTACGAATTGTCTTTCGACGAACGGCCCGTACCCCGTCCTCGACTGTTCATTTTTCTTCTAATTTTCGTTATCTTCTTTCCGCCTGGCCCCGGGCTAAGAACAAATGGTTAACATCCACCAGCTCGCCTGCGCACTCACTGCATTATCAAAAAAAAAGCGTTTCTTTAAACAGCCTAATTAAATGGCATGTCACAAAACAAATCTTCCGCGAAAAAACAAAATTTTTTGAAGCAATATTTACGCCACAGGACCTAATTTAGTCGGAGTTACAACTTTCCACATTTGAAGCTCCCGCTCTTCGCCGCGCGCGGAGGGAATACCCGCCTAGCAGCCACTCCGTGACGTTTAATGCCAACTTTGTGGCGCGCAATTTAAAACGGACGAAATTGCCGCAAACTAAAATCAGTCCCGCGCAATAAACATGTGGTGTAAAAAATTTTGTTTTTGTTGGAAAATTGTTTTTGTGACATGCCTTGTCTTCAAATTAGGCTGTTCAAAAATACCTTCTGCCCCTTTCTTGCAGTCACCCTTTGAGTGCCTTCTGGAACTTTTTTCCAGTCCTCAAACCAACAAAACACAGCGGCCCATGTGCCGGACACCACGATAAACGCAGCCCTTTCTCCCAGCTTGCTTGCCTTGTGCACCGAATGTCTCAAGACTGCCCAAACCACGAAGGTCCGCCATGGGATTTAATTTGCCCCCAAACGTCACAGGAAATGTTGTCTCAATCCGGACATTTATCGCAGTGGCAGCGGTTGTTGGTAAATCCGCGCTGTGAACTTACACAAAAACAATGTGTTTCACGGCGTATCTAAGCATACCAGGCCAGTCAGGCGGAGGCGGGTCGGGCGGGCCGCCACACGAGCGCCACTACGCGGCGAGTGAATGGCACCACGTCACTATTTTTCTCGGAGCTTGTCCCAGCCTAGGTGATCCGGTAACGTACTGTATTGACCCATGGTATGAGACCAGCGCCCGCACCGGTTACAAACAAGCCCAATCGTTGGCCCACTCAACGTGTGCGTACTGCGCCTGCGCAGAAAAGCAAGAGTCGTAGTGTAGCGAAGCGTCTGCGCGCCGACGGCGACAGCAGCGCAACCGCAGCGGGCGTAGCGCCAAAAGAAAACCGCGTCTTGGTGTATACAGCGTATACCAACGTTAGTGTATACGCTTCAACTCAGTGAGAGACTCTGCCGTTGGAGCCTGCTTTAAAAAAGTGCCTCCGATCCGTACGCGAAAACCGGTCAGGACGCTATCGCCAACGCTCCCTGCAGCGGCCGCTCCGGGAACTGCACGGCTGCACATGTCAAAGCCGCGACGATTTGCTAACCTTGAGGCCACGTCTCCCTGATATACTGCGTGAGGAAGCTCCTGGAGCGAATAGTGCAACGCCGGCTGCAAGGTTACGTGGAGGAACACCGTCTTCTCCCCCACTACTTGTACGGATTTAGACAGTACTTGTCTACGTAAGACGTCTTCCTGACGGACGTTTTCTCCAACCAACGACCGTGGAAGGCCTTGGCGGCGCTTGACCTACGCAGGGCCTTCGATAGAGCCTGGCACGCGTCGATCCTGGAGCAGATCTTGCGCCTGAATCTCAGTAGGCGCGCCTGCACGTACGTGGAAGATTTCCTAACGGGAAGGACGGCAGATATTAAGCTCGGGGATTAAGCGTCGGACACCTTCCCGACGTGCCTTGGCAGGGGCAGTCCACAGGGCGCGGTCATTCGCCATCCCTGTTCAATCCGGCAATAGCCCCCGCTATCAAGACGGCTGGAACAGATCCCGCACATAAAGCATGCCGTATATGCGGATGACGTCATCCTGTGGGACCAACGCTTGACCGTCTATCATGACCCCGAGCCTCAGGCAGGAGCAGACGCTGGTGCTGGAAGTCGCCCAAAGCGTGGGGCTGGAATGCTCCTCCGAGAAGTCGGCCCTGCTCCTCGGGAGCAGGCTTCGAGCCAGAGAGGCGCTGGCCAAAGTCTCCGTCTTCATGGACGGACAAGCCATCCCAAGGCACCAGCTGCTCGAGTACTCGGTATGCCGCTCCATACAGGCGGATCGTCGAGATCGTGCGAACTCTACGCAAGAACACTGACAACACCACCAGGTTGATACGCAGAGTTTCAGGTGCGCAATATGGCCTCGGAGAGCAAGACACTATCGACTGGTGCAGGCTTTCGTACTCAGTCGCGTCACGTATCGCGGCCCCGTACATGCACCTCCCCAAAACGGCGCGCAAATTAGATAGATACCATCATTCGCCAGTCGTACAAAGTTGCGCTGGGGCTGCCTGAACAAGCGAGGTTCAACCAGTTGGGAATCCACAACATCTTTCAGACTGGAGCGATGTGCAGAGAGCGGCACAGATCCCCCCCCTCGCGCTCCCCAGGGTCGCCGTACTCTACACAGAGCCGGCATGAATTATAAGGACGTACCCCCACCGAAGTGAGACATGCATCCAGTCGGGAGACGCGCCGGGGTGGTCAGACCCTCACCGGCTAACATGTCTACCATGCATCATAAGCAGAGACGAAAGGTAAGGGTCCGAGCGCTGCGGACTGCCGGGAGCACGGCCTCGCCGCGGACTTTCCGCGTGGATGCTAGTTCGCACCTCGGACCGCTCCAAGGATTACGTCGCAGCCGTACGCAACATCAGCGGATCGTACACGGCAGCGATCGAAGGCATGCTACGTCCACGAAGCAGAAGAGGCGGCCATCGCCATGAAGCTCACTCGCCAGGCAGAACAGGCAGCAACAAGGGGCCGTCACCACGAGACTCCAAGACGGCAGCAACCAGCCTCCTGTACGGGAGGATGGGCTCTCCTGCGCGCAAGATCGCCCCGGAGCTTTCGGCGCCCCCAAGGAACAAGAACAGCCGGTACCACGTGGTCTGGGTCCCCGCGCACGCCGAGCCACGAGGGGAACCGAAGCTGCCCACTTTCTCGCATCTCGAGTGGCTACAGTCCGGGACTGTGCGGAGGAGGGAGTGCGTAGGATTCCCACCGAGGAACACAGCCATGCTGGCGCCGGCAGCGGAAGAAGCGAACACGCGTTTCCTGCGATGCCACACAAGTTGAGCGGAAGAGGCGACGTGTTTTCCCGCCACCACACCCGGAGCTCAACCACCAGCAAGCCAGGCGATGGAGGCAACTGGAGACACTCGCCATCCAGGCCCCACGATTCCTCCGGAGAGTTCACCCCCTGCTTCTTCCGTGGGTCCTGCACGAGATGCTGTGGTTCCGAAGACACACCCCCTGGATGGCACGATCACGAGCATATGCTTCGGTCATGCCCGAAGTTCCAACCGCCACAGGAACTCCAAAGGCACCTCGATGACCGAGGAGAGGACATCGTTACCTCACCGGGCGTCCATTCCACGGTCAGATGAGCTGCGAGATCCAGCTGCTCCTAACAGACAGGAACGGATCGAGTTGTTCGCCACCTTCAAGACGAGCTCAACAAGAGGACGCGCCCAATTGCTGACGCAACGCCCTGTCATTACTTCCCCGTGAGATATGCCCCACCCCCTATTCCTTTCCTACTGTCGAGCCCATTGTGCTGTATAGTTAGGCGGAGCAGACGTAGCTTCAGCCCTTATACGCACTGCGCTGAACTCCAGCGGCGTGCTGCACTAATTAGGTTCAGACCAGAGTCGCCCAGCGGCACGGTGGCGCCATCTCTCAGTGTCAGCTCGCGGTTGCTATATAAAGCAATTTTCAGGTCTTGACTCGCCACTAAAGGGATGCGCGGTAACCGTATCCATCTTGCTTCAGTGATGCGCCAGGCCGGTGCATTCAAGGTTGAGTTTCCCAACTGAGTGTTTTAACCTTGTAGCTCAGGATAACGGCAACACTGGCATGCATCTTCACGTCCATAAAATCATTTGACGCGGGTATACAGCATTTATCTGAAATGACAACCAAGAATCGCTCTTTCGATACAAAGTTTTTTATAAGGTAGGCGACAGAACAACACGTCACAGTAAATCGCGTTTTCTTCTCTTTTTTTAATGCGCGTACACCATTTGTTCTGTTCTGCCAGTAAGCATAAGATCATGGAAGCCGCTGGGTGGCATAAAGGATGGAGTGCGGATGCGTGTACTTCATTTAGTAGTTCTGGCACAAAGCGTACCCTTATTTACTCGAAAATCGCCGCCTGTTTATGAAGAAAATCTGAGGGTTCGCTTTCCGCAAGGCACGTGGATTGCGTCACCCGCAATCGACAGCATGGTTATTGTCTACAGGACAGAATAACGTCTTCGCGCGAAGATACATGTAGAAACTTGCGTTTTGTATGGAGACTCGTGTTCTTGATCTAGTTATTGGCTATATTATTTATGCGCAACGCGATGATTGTACATGTGTACTTTCCGGAAAGTAGATACAGGGCTTTTGTTCATAATTAATTACGGCTATTACTCGAGTAAATACAGTAGTTCGTTGGTGTTTCTAGCAGAAGCATTGCGCAAGTCTGCCGTCGAGAAGCTTTTCGCTGTAAATGAACCCGTCTGTAGCTACGAAAAAAATTCGGCAACCCTGGCAACACGTCAGGTGTACCTGATTACTTTCTTCAGTAACGCAGAGTAATAGACTAATTTCGCACAACGGAAAGAACAAGTAATATAGTTTGGTTATTTTTAAAGCAGCAGGTACTTCGGTTTACTGCTTCGTTATTAATGGCTGGTCGCAACTTACAGCCTCTCCCCCAGCTCGTGCTGTAATTTGGACGACGAAGCAGCTGAATGGGCCATAAAAGGTGTGCACGAGTTTATCAGAACCACAGTTATCACTGAATGGACGCGTTAAATGGGAAGATTAACGACGTCAAGTATTAGAAGCAACTACTAGTTTCTGAAGACACATTGCATGGGAGTTACGAGAAAATATTGCGATTATATGCAACAGTAACCGCGTTTCACAAATCGTAAATAATAACGTATACTTAGTGACTTGGAATGAGTAACGAGCAATATCCGGGTTACTATATTTGAAGCGTGTACATGTCGTGGAATGGCCAGTATTCTCAACCACTAATCTTTGCCGGCAAGTTTTGACTTATCGCTGGCGGGCATACCTTCTTTATAAAGGCGACCAGATAAACACCTGTGGCTGAGTATGTGTTCGCAGTAGCAAAGAACTGCACACCATGGAAAGCCCAAGTGGTTATATGGCCGACATTATGGAACCTGTTGAAGATATTCTGCTCTGGTGGTAGTACGGCGTCTGTTCTGGGTGTTCCAACGCCGTCACGCTTTCACGGGTGTTTCGACGACATGGCATACCGGGGCCAGTCCCGAGCTTCTCTGAGCTGGCTGGGAACCAACTCAAGGATCGCCTACTGGTGAAGGCACTTAAAACTTGTTGACTCTAACGACCGACATTAGGGACTTTTAGCAAAGCCATTACCGGTACCGCACTACAAAGCCTTTGAAGCGTGTTTTTAGCGCGCCTGGGCGATACCGTGACCGCGGGAGACGCGCCGTAACCATTCAAAGGCTCCGGTACGGCGGTACGCAGACCTGACGGTTGCTAAAGTCCAACATTGTTCTCTTACAGGAATCAGTAGAAAATACGGTAATATATAAGTAGTTTAATTATTTTTATTTGTTATACTTAACTACATATTTGCGTAATGCATTTATTTAGGATTGCTTATTTCAGTTGACTGAAATACCTTCGTATTTTCTGGCTATAGCTCTGCATTCGGTGTATAGTCACCAGAACCAAATTTAGTTAAAAATAAAAAGTTCTTAAATAGTCCGCGCAGAACAGGTCTGCGCCGTACATGGTCACTATGGTATGGGCGACACGAAACCTTCTCATACACGGCATCTTGACAAATATCTAGCTTTCTTAATACCGAAGATTGGATACTACGCAAATCATCATTGACGTTCTCTTTCATCCAGAGAAACATGCTTTAAATCGCAGGCGCGTCTTGAAACCAAATTCTTGGCCTAGTCCACGCGTAGATAACACACAGCTTAAATTTCAACTTTGCAAAACATATTTACTAGTCCTCAGACCACCGGCGCTTGGAAAATTGCAGTACTTGAAATTCCGTAGTTATTTAAAGAATTTGAAATACGATCATAGTACGGGACCAGATAACGTCTCGATGTTCCCAATTATCGAGAAAGTCAAATTCTTTGTGAATGGCAACGTGGTAGTTTGATATATGAAATTTATGATACTGAGGACACAGCGCCCCGTGGAAATAGTGAAAACAGCCTGTGCTGCGCGCAGGACAGCTTTAGCAGAGGTTGGTTGCACTATTTCTCCACGAACTATTTATATCGAGACCAGATCTATCGAAAGCAAACCAAGTTTAAACCCGTTGAATTTGTGCCGTTTTCGGAAAGCCATAAAATACTGCACGCACCCCTTCTACCGTTCTGCAATTCGATTTGATTTCGTGTTTTTTCGATGATACTTTGAAGCATTTTTCTAGTTGAAACCATGCCTTAGTTCAATATTTAAAAAGTTAATTGCAAAAATGTAACGAATTACCTGGACTGTAATTTTCATTAAAAATGGGCCCCAGATTTTGTGCCACCTCTTTATTTCGCCTCTTTTTGTTGCGACGCGTTGACTTGAAATATCTAGTTGTCACACAAATTGCGACACCCTGTACATAAACGTCGAATAGCTGTACGTTACGCTGATATATTGGGTAATCCATAAACTTTAGCCAGGTGTCAGGTATCTGAAACCAATGAGATAAGGAGAACACGAGATGGAGTTAACGAACTGTGGCTCCACTCTATCGAGTCTCAGCAGATATATTATTACACTCGGCCCTATCTTAGCGATGAAGTTCGTATGTCAAAACATGATTCAATCTGAAGTTTGAATCCTATTGATCTTACAAAAATAAGAATGGTGAAACAGAACGCACATGTGGAATTTCAATATTGGGTTTGTTTGGTTTACGTGTTCCCCTAATGCTTGAAACGGCTGCTGCAAAGCCTTTTCCTCAGATGACTCTTCGACCTCAACTGGCTCGCCCATTTTGCTCTTCCCTGTAGGGTTACTTTGTTCTGAAACCCAAATGAGTGATAAAAAAGGCCAAATGACGCAACGCTGCCACGCCTCTGGAAGTATAGTTCCTTTTTTCTGTCTTTGTTTTACAGGCAAGTTTATTACCCTGCTGGACTGCGGCATTTAGCCCCCGCCTTATCTCTGGATTCACGTAAAATAGATTTATTGTCAGTGGATATTTACTTCATGCACTTTTTTGTCGTGGCATTTTAGACTTCATTTATAATTTCTGCATCAAACTATGGACAAACTGTATTTGCAAACGGCACTTTTATTATTCATTCTTTATTCACCCATTTGAAATTCCTGCATTTCCATGAGGCATTGTCTTGGGGGCGAATAAACACGAGAAAAACATTTCAGCATTTGTAAACAAACAGATACTACAATGAAGTCGACAGTCTTAACAAATTCAAAAATAATAATATTTGTGCTAACTACTGGTGCGAAGTTCCCGTATTTTATGTGATGCACTTTGGATATTACCAGAATTAATAAATAGGACAGACAATAATGCATGTTGTATTATAAGATACTCTATAAAAACTTCTTTAGCCCCAATATTTTCTATTACGTTATGATAATGAAACATGCATCCTAAGTTTTTAATCATGTTAGTGACACTCTAAAATCCATGGGACGTTAGGCACAGTTCTTGACGCTCTCGTTAATAGCAGTTTTACTGCAGAGGTCCCAGACGGTGAAGGCGATATCAAATTGGTGTACACATAGTTACGACCAGGCTCTAGATGTTTTCGTGGTTTCTTCAGAACGGTTCCTTCTTCAAATGCTCAGCTTGGTCTCATTACAACATCGCCAATGTAGGCGTTCCAAGTGCAGTCATCTGATAGTGTGACATTCAGATGTTTGCTAGCAGTTCGCCCAGGTATTTGCTTCTATTCAGCTAATAACAAGTTTCAATTTTCGTCACCCCGTTTTACGGGTAAAACTAACGAACATTTTTTTACATTGTACATTTTGTACCATTGCTCTATTCGATTCAGGTTGTTGTTCAAGCCCCGGTGAGGCCGTGCTCCATCAAAACGCCACGGATGGTGCTGCTATCGCTTGGCGAAACCTCTCGAGGCCGGAACCAAAGGCTTTCGAACATCAGCTGAAGTTACCAACATCAGGTCAACGTCTTCCTCTGCTAACATCAAAGCTGCTGCTTTTGGCAGCAAAAACCTCCAGGCCAATGAGAGTGGCTGCGCGCACTCATCTTCATCCAAACGGCAGCCACCACCAAACCTGGGATCCACCGGTGACGCAACATCGTCGCGTCACCGGGCTATAGGGGCGGGCCGCCTGGCAGGCGGAGATGGGACTTACCACCGGACGCTACAGTCATCATGTCCCATTAAAACCTCGTCTCTTAGCTAACCCGGTCTCAACAACTCCGTCCCCAGCCCTTAACAAGCTGGCGGCCGGTGGGATCCTTCCTGGCCCGGATAGGCCGCAGCGGCCTAAAGTCAATGAGGAAAGTATGGCGGCATCAGACATCCCTGAGCGCGCAGGCGACGAGCCTGACTGGATTCCAGCAAATCAGCGGTGCACAATCCTTCTGGTATCGGAACAGCATCGCCTGTTATCTGTATTAGGACAGGCCGGAGGGCAGAATCGGGCAGCCGGTTTTGCGGGTATTGGGCTCAATTTCGGGGAGCTGTTGAGCTTTCGTGGTTGTTTCGAGCTCTGCGAAGGTGCGCTTTCTCGAAGTTGAAAAGCTGTAACGCCCGCAAAGGCGAAGTTGTTGAAAGCTAACCGTCTCGATAGGTTGAGCGCTTCTCAACGACTGACTGTTTGGTTCTGGAGCAGAACTGATTCTTAAGAAAAATGTTTTGACGCAGAAGCTGCGAATTTTGTACGCTAGCGTCGCTACCGTGACTACTCTTATTAGGGAAAGAAAATATCCGGCACGGGGAAATTTAAATAGAATCAAATATTACTTCAATGTAGGCATTGTTTTGCCCTGTGAGTTTCCGTAGGATTCCTTTGAGTTTACTGTAAGATTCCGCTGGAGCCGAGTATAACGTGGAAAAGGTTTCTGGGAAAGATTTTATCGAAGTTGCGAGTTATTTTGATGACACCATAAGACAACTCAGAGCGCAAGGTTATGTAGAGTTTGTCTTGGAGTACGTATTTTTGTAATTTGAAACGTTAGGTCAATGGAGTTCACGGTAGACTCGCAGTACTGTTTGATGACCCCCAGAGTTGAGATGGATCTTCAGAACTAAGAAAGATGTGGAGCTGAGCAGAGCCCTAGACATTGATAGGCCTACAGCGTTCAGAAAAGTCATCTAATCGCAGAATAGAGAAAACTAATCGAAGATGAAATCAGGACGTCTGGAATAACATTGCTCAGAAAAAAGAAAGAGCAACAAAGAGGGCCAACAACAAAAAAGTTAACGAGAGAAAGAGAGGAACGGGCGGCTCGTGGGCGCAGAAGACAAGAAAAGCAAGCATGCCTTAGACGAGAAGGAGCTGCTTACTCAAGAGGTCGAACTCGAGCAGGTTTGAGCGGTAACACTAATTCTTTAACAGTGGAAGGAAACATTTCAGATGAGCGATTCATGCAACCGTTCCAAGATGACAACGACATCGGCCCCGTTAATTTTGAGCCATTTTGTGCCCTTTCAAGAGTCATGGTCATTTCGACTACCTTTTGCAAAGTTGCAGTAATGTAGACTTCACAAACGAGCATTTCAAACTATGACTGTGTAGGCGAGACTGCCAAAAGATACAAGTTGTCATAAGGCCTACCATCAGAAGTTCAGGAATGGAAAGAAAGAGCCAGCCAGTCTATGCTGACTTCGCATACCTCGTGCGACCCAACACATGGTGGAATGGCTCAAAAGCTCAGAGGTCTTTAAATGATGCGATAAAGTGATAGAGATGCTTTGCTTAAGACAGTTTTTCTGGAGTGTACTCTCTATGATGGTTAGATTTGTCTAAACCAGTTAAACACAATCCTCTTGTTTAGCCACACTGGAAGCGTCTGCGCCATCAAAACCACAGTGTCATAAAGTGGGGCGTTATCCCCGACCAATGCTCCCCGATCTGGCATCGATATCCTTGGCATTGCTTCCTTCAAACGGAGAAAAAAACGGATCACTGCCTGTGCTTGGCACCGATGGGCGGGTGCCATTTTTTGTTTCGACTCCCTAGCCGGTGTTCCGCGCTGCTATAGCACGCGATGTTTATGCTGCCGCGGAAACTAGGAGGAGGCGCGCTCATGTTGATGCCTGTTTACGTTTCCGTTGTTTTAAATTTTTGGTGCCGATGACAAGAACTTTGCGGATGCCCCTCGTATGTTGCTCTCGCGTGTCTCAAGACAGTAAACCTCTTTAATGCCCCCGAGCACCGACGTTGTCGTGTGATGCCTGACCTCTTCGGTGGCCTCGCCATCAAGCACGCAAAGGTCAGTGCGTGGAGGCATTGATAAATGCTGCTTACTATCTTGAAATAAGCAAGAAGAGCCAAACATGCTGTAAAGAGATCTGGAGAAATCAGCATGAGTGACAAAGTTTGGTATTGCATACACAGTGCCAAAAACGCTCATGCTGGCCGAGGAAAGCTTGGGGTTCGACGAGGCTCCATGCGCGCTCTTGCTGCGACTGGTTCGGACGACACTTTCGAAGCTTCGAAGCTTTGAAAAAGTCCAAAATGGCGATCAAAGCCATGGAAACAGACAGTGATGACCCAATCACTTTTGAGAGGTTCCACGTGGTCCGTAGGTCGGTATTTGTTTGTGTGTCCGGCTGCGCGGGTGGGAAGAGCAATGGTACCACTGCTTTGGATCCAGTGACTTTTTTAGCTATACCCTAGGCGATCGACACTGCCGCAGCATCTGATATATCTCCAAAACTGTTTGTTATTAGACCCAGATTCTATCCCATCCTCCAGCCATTGCCAGTAATCTTCGTTTGCTTGACTTGCTGTAAGCGTATACTTAAACGTGAGTTCTTATGGCTCATCTAGGGTTTGTGCTGAGCTGTTCTTATGGCCTTTCTTACACGTTCAACCTTTATGAAGCAGCAGGCTCCTGGCGATCAATGGTTTTTCTCTCTTTCTTTGTTGCTGGCTACATTGATGCTGTACTTTAGGAACTGAATTTTTCTGAGTCCGTGAAATTAACAGCAAATAAAATGTATACGGCTTTGGGTGGAAGTTTTGAAAAATTCTAATCAGCCTAGCAGTCGCCAGGGGTTCGCGGCGGTACAGCCAAATCAAACGTGTTCTTGCATTAGATATCGTAACGACTTTTATAGTCACTGAGCGAAGAAAAGCGAATGGCGGTCGAGCATCATTATCGCTCAGCCAATCCGGTTGCAGCATTGGCGGATAAGAACACGGAGAACCAATCGATGGCAATGGCAAGCGGTTACTCATATTGGAAGCCACGCCGCGCGTTTTCTTGAGCGGCCGGTGATTATGGCAAACTTATGGCGGTGTCAGTGGAATCTGGAGCCCCAGCTCGCCAAATACTAAGTTGGAGCCGAAAGTTCGCCGGAACGCAGGTCGGGCGTCGGCGACAAAGCGAAGTCATCGTCGTGATTGTCCAATCGGTGCCCTCCGTCAACTTTGGCCCTGTGCCAGTAACGGTTGTATTTTTCATGGCTGGGAAGAGTTGTTTTGGTTTGGTTTTGAAGTGACTGAACGCTACGCTTGACGCAGGTGATGCAACAATGGATCACCGGTACGAGAGGTGTTCCGGGTTCTTGTAGCCGAGAAAACCTGCATGTGGTCGTCACGGATCTGGACCTGGTGCGGCAGATTTTGTCAAAGAGGCGCACACGTTCATAGACAGGCCACCAGGTAGCCCTTGAGGTGGAGCCCTTCAATAGTTCCATGGCTTTCTCCGGGGTAAGGATCACCTTCCAATATAGGCAGCCTAAGACGGGAGGATTTCGGTGGTTTCAAATGAAGCACAGTGGAGGCTCTCGCCACGCGGCAACACCATCAACGTAATATACGGAGCCCAGCGGCAAATGGACACATGCCATTAGTGACATTTCAGTGAATACATCTGATGTGGTCTTAACGGGCGATATTGCGTGTCGATTCTTGCGATCGCAGTGAGTTATTCATCACATGAGAAAATCAAGTTTGGTGACGTGTTCGAACACGACGGAGGCTGTCGTTGTCTTAATAAGCCGTCTAGAATATTCAAACCCTGTGCATTTGAATTTTCACGTCATCATATCACAGTGAAATGGAACATCACAGTGGATAGGAACGAAGACACAGATTGGGTAGGTACGCGGTCGGCGTCCGACATCGGGCTCTGTATAGGGCATTAGCTTCGATTCTTTCGAAAAACGCCTCCGTCAGGGTGGAGACATCGTCAGCGCCATCTTGAGTTCAATCGCGTGCACGTTCTGGCATATTTTCGGGTGAGCTACTTCAGCCTGAGATTCCCTTACATGCCTTTACGTCGGTGCAACTTCGTAGTGCAACTTCGTCGTAACTTTATGTACCTCCACGAACAGCCGGAGAAGCTCGCGGTGCGGGGGGGGGGGGCTTTCTTCGCGGAGGCAATGCCCAGGGGAAGGCAGAACCTCCAGCACAGATCTAAACACGAAACATAATTGTACGCAAACGACTGAGATAGGTGTAAATGTACCCGTGCATCCGATCAAACAACGTAGGCAAAAAAGAACCTGGCTGCCCGCGGGGAGGTCGCCATATCTTGTCAGTTCATCAGCACTGGTCTTCTTCGTCGCAAGCGCTATGAAATAAAAAATTGAATGTGTTTATTGCGCAGATTGGGCCTGAACGTGAGTGTACCGCACAAATTGAAAATATTTGCATAATATCTTACGTCAAAGAGCAATCCTGAATATATTTTATAATATTGTAAACTTCGTTTCATTTTAAACATTCGACCTTGCACGAAGACGATGTACTAATCAAACGGATAAAGGTCATGTTGTTTCTGTTGAACACGTTGAACGGTACGTGACCATAAGTATATCACCGCAGACGTTGAATGTATGCGTGCCGTGAGCCTGTCTTCAAACATAATATTGACCGTACTCGAGATTCACCATCAAATTATTTTCAAACATACAAAAAAGGATCCAGCTAAAAAAATCAGCAGAACCCATCCTTTGGGAATGATTATCTACGTTAATGCGAATAGCATCAAACGGTGCGGAGTTATGCGCGTTCGTCAGGTGGCCGGCACACTCTAGATACGCCAGCCCACTCTTGAGGCGATTCTAAATTTGTTGACACTTTCACAGCCCTGCGCACGATCTCCGCAGCCCAGCACGTGCGTTTGTGTCACTTAGGAAGGCGAGCAAAGCACGCGCCATACGCACAAACACTCAAAATGGTACCGACCAGACTTTCTGGCGTCTCAGCTAGTCTCAACCAATCGGTACTCTAAACGGTTGTTTATATCTTTGCCATAGACG
The DNA here is from genome assembly GCA_037355805.1 of Ixodes ricinus. Lineage (NCBI taxonomy): Eukaryota > Metazoa > Arthropoda > Arachnida > Ixodida > Ixodidae > Ixodes > Ixodes ricinus. The sequence continues at coordinate 103,598 of JAZHYW010016435.1, forward strand.
CTTTGCTAGCGCTAATCAGCAGCTACCGGTGCGCCGCGTTCCATGCACGAGGGCTCATTCCGCTCTCGTGAGGCTGAGCGCGGCCGCTACATCACCCTCTCCCGAGCGCGGGAGAGGGTGATGCAGCGGCTGTGCTCAGCCTCACGAGAGCAGGAATGCAGACTCGTGCATGGAACGCGCGCGCACCGTGTAGCTGTGACAGCGCTGCAAAGCGCGTCCTATGGTAAAGATATAAACAACCGTTTAGAGGCGTTGAATGACTGCCTTCATAGCTCTGTGGTTAGCGCGTCTGCCTGCTGATCAAAGGTCAACGGTTCGAATCCC